>CALNHX010002591.1:0-174115 GCA_940337035.1 Agriotes lineatus | reverse complement strand
TTTTGAATAGACGGCTAAACGCCTAAGGCTTGCTGCAACCTATATCGCTCGTGGAGATCGATTGGTGGCCTATAGATGATGTCGCGAGCCAGGTTCCAGGTCCTGCAAAGGTTTAAAAAATAACTAACCTTTTAATCCTGCGAGCAAAACAAACATTACCGATGTCAACAACTTCTGTGTTGTATTGAAACCAATTGATCGTTAATGAGTGATAGGTAAGGTAAGTTTACCTTTTCGCAGATTATGCTTCTATAATTTTGTAACGGGCGATTTCGGTTTTGTTTACCTCGGCGGCCGCTTCGTGAATTCGCATCTACAGTGAAATTCTGGACTTATACGAGGAGGGTGCAAGGAAGTTGTATAATTCATGTAGTGTTGAACTCCCTCCCCCTACTTATAACTTATCCAGGGTTGTCGGAATATGCTACGGGAAAGATTGGTACGTCACCTGGACCAACGCCGGTGTCCAAATCGATGGCTTAGATAAACACTAGTCACTTAATGCTCCAAGCGTTCACCAGGTCCATACAGGACATTTTGCTGGCAAAAACCGAAGTCGTCACAGACCAGCGCCAAGTTTGATCGGGGCTTCGAGAAAGAGTTGTTTTGTACGTCACTTGCACCAGCGCTTTGCGTACAACCCGGGTAGGTTCTTCGGGTTTAGAAAATGTTATTGATTAAGGAAAGCGGATTAGAAAAGTTGTTTATTCTGCTTGGAACGCGTATTTATATACGCTTTTGGGGTCCGCGTTATCTCAAACTCAGACTGGGAATACAAATAGTGGGGAAAACGGCTGCGTTGAAGACGCGCACCGCAGAGCCGCGTATTGCGTGACTCCCACCCAAAATGTGCACTAAAATACCGAGCTAAAATGTATCAATATGGCGGCATGCAAATTTGAAATAATTAAAATTATCTGTATGCAAAAAATTTGCTTCGGAGCTGTTGCTGCAACGTTCCGTTTTCTCCACTGTACAAGGCCAAATCGTCTGGTTCGGACGCATCGATAAACCTGATAGTCTGCGCAATTCCTACATAGTGTTATTTAGATATGAGTTACTATATTTTGTGTAACCGATTGAATTAATTTATTAGTTTCACCGTTTGTTTAACCCTGTCTTTTGTGTGTGACCCTTTAAACATATTTTTTCGCTAGCTGAAGTTGAGTGATATGTTCATACGTACGCCTAAGACTTGATATTTGCGAGCTGAATGAGTAGCCGAATGCATGTTACAAGCTTTCCCAAATTAGTTTGCTAGATCAAAAATTTGCAGGCTGAGTGACGATACCAGTCCCTCATGTTTAATACTACCAGTGGACATACAGATATCTGAATGCTAAGCTAATCGGGTTACATAACACAGTTATTTGAAGAAAGTGTAGATTAGAGGGTATAGGATATTTACCTATACCCACCTGAATCTCGCCTTGTGATTACCAGTTTTTTTTAAAATTATTGTATTTATATTTTGTTCTTTTACATGGTAATAAAGTAATTATTATTATTATTATTATTATATTCATTTAGCGAATGGCCTGTTGCCTAAATTAATTAATCTCGAATAACAGTTTAGCTCTATTATTAAACAAACATACAGTTCTAGCATTTTTAACTCAGCGAAGTGGCGTAGCATTGATTTTGACACACACTTACTTTGCATGATTTGTGATATGTTTTGTGATATATATGCATATGTGATATTTATTGAGTTAAAAGATTTCCTGTTATTTGTCGAAAGAGGTAAGCCAGCAATTACATATTGTTATTTTATCCCCCTGTTGTTTCCTATTTGAATGAGTTCTCTTTATACGGAGATTTGGATTTCACTGTTATGTTCTTTTGTAACGATTTGAGCAATTTAATGGTTTGTTAGCTCAAGAATTCTTGGGAAGCATCGCCTTAAATAGTTACTCGGCGCCCCAAAAGTTTAGTAAGAATTTTGCAATAGCAATTCTTATCTCAATTTTCCCGTTATGATCGTTTTGGTTAAGATGATTGAATCTAAATATCTTATTGTTTCAACAACTCACTTTTTCTGTCGCTTAAGTTATGGTCCTGTATGTTGACTGAAAATCTCGACCCAGTGTGGTGTCACAGGCAAGTCTTAAATTAGTTATTTTCTGATCACCAATCTACCTAAAAAAATAATGTAGTCCTGATTTTTGGCATAAATGTTCCTTAGTACTTTAGGAGTGGCCTTTTAAAAGTCCCAGCCTCTGGGTCGCCGGCGTCATATCAAGAAAGCCCCGGCAGTAGTTAAAAAACATCTTTCTGTTCTGTTCATCTTTTTCTGTTTTGAAAGCGACAAAATAGCGTTAAGGGAAGTTGTTTCAAATCTAAAATTATAATACCATGCAAAATTTCAGAAATATCAAATAACTTTTAAAAACTGTGTTTATTAGAAGGAATTGCAAAACTGTTTCATTCCATATACGTGGTTTCATAAAAGTAGGCCAGTATTTCTGAAATTTGGCAGCGGGTTATAATTTTACATTCGGAACGATGTTCATTACAACAAAAAATGGGAAAAACAGACGGCGCTATGGGAATTGTTGATTAGTACTCTATCTAACTTGCACTTGGCCAAAATCCGAAATCCATATCCCCTTACTTTGCTTCAGTGACCATGGAAGACATTCCACAAGCTGCAGAAAGTTTCACCTATCTTTGGTGATCTCCTCGCAATTGCCTGGGCACTGTACAATAAGCGACACAACACAAAGACAATATTTCATATATGTGTATTGTTTAAACTTGATTTAAACACACATAAATTTTCTAAAATTTACGAATTCCAGTTGCATATCTTTTAAATGCAATTCCCATTTATTTAATGTTGCAATCATAATTACTAAATTTAATATGTTTAAATTAGATTAAAAACTATATATTTCAGTTCAAATTTACGAAACAGTATTCGTAATTTAAAAGCCAGTGTTATTACGCAATCATACGAGTTAAAGACCAGGAAAATGCAATTCTGCACTCCTTGCATAATTGCGACCTACAGTAGTAAGTTCAACGGGCGACCTTCGCTCTATCAGGAAATAAAAACTGCACAAATTGCTTATCTGCTGTTTTGTAATTTAAACACTTTGTCCTATTAAACTGTATATATGAACTTTGATATTGTTACTGCGTTAAGCATTTTTAATTTGTATAAATACTAGTCTATTTTCATAATAAAATCAATCTGCATTTAATGTTTGATTCATTCACTACCCTTTCTAAGCCATAATATTTATGGGGCATGAGGCTGTGCTCCAAGGGTGGTTTTTACTGTCGTCCGTTCAAGTACCATTGACTACATTGGTTTAAAACGTAAACACAGTCTTGTTTACGTGCTTGACGGATAGAATCAGCGCAAAGTAACGGAATCCTGAAGCAGCCTCTCAGGCATCTCTGTTCAGTATATACACACAATAATAAAAATCACTTAAAATAGTTTACATTAATATGATTTATTGGATCTGAATATTCACACAAATATTAGCATGAATAGTAACACATCTTAGTAGGGGTTAGTAAACATTTAGTCGTGAACAATTATCTGAATCATAACAATGAGGAAAGGTAACAGCCTACTGTGTTAAAGATCCACTGCGGTGAACAGACCACAAATCAGAGCGTTTAATTTAAGTCATGCAGCTAGAATATCTAACGCTTCCACAATATTAAAACACGCAACACAGTTCTCACAATTATTGACGCAGTACAAAAACGGCGTTGTATTAATGTCAATTTAAACGTTTCACTTTAGGTATAATCGCCATAAAAAGTAATAGCTTCACAATACTTGGCGTTAGTGTCCGGCAATGCGGGCTTGAATACGGCAGGTGGTATATCTTACCATGGAGCTGGTTTCGTTTGCTAGCGAAAGACGGGATCAAAGGGAATGTCCTCCAAATTCATAAAGGCTGATGCGCAAAACAATCCTTGCTATGCAATTATTGGGAACGGGACGCCTTGACGATTCAACGCTGACTTACCTTTTAGTTTAGTTCGGATACAACTCCGCTCAAAATAGGGTAGTATTTCCACACAAATGCACTGTTTTGATGAGAGTAATAAGTAATTAACTACGCAGTCCTCAATAATAAAGATTCACCTCTCGAACAAGGGTTTTCACTAACACCAACTATATATTTCGATGTGTTAACAACTTGAGGTCGTGAATAAATCTGCCAACACCACGCCAAAAGCGCGGTTGCCAACAGAACGTAACTTTTCTCTCTCTAACTCCTATAAAAACGTCCGGGTTATGTCAAGTTTTGCAACAGCCGTACGTGACTTTGATTACGTAGACCAGGGGTCGGCAACCTGCGGCCCGCGGGCCGCATGCGGCCCTTTGCAACTTTTTGCGCGGCCCGCCAAAGCACCAATATAACTTTAGGAAAAATTAACAAACTTAGAGCGTAAGCGTGCCGAAATGTGGCCGGTGACAAAAATGCGCGACAAACAGAAGCATAGTGGGAAACCTATTTTACTGAGCAAGTTTAATCCCCACTCCCCAGCGAATACGACGTCTCGCTTAGCAAGTGTAGCATTCTTTCTAGTGATGGGCATAATCGGATGATTTCAATAATCGGAATGTTCCATTTCGGAATGTTATAAAATCGGAATAACATCCGATTATTTTACATTCCGTAAATGCAAGCAAAGGAAAACGAGCGAAATAACAACAAGCGGAAGGAAGATGAAGTGCGTGAAAATTTACGATGAGAGCACTCGCCGTCGCGCCGTAAGCCCTTATCTGCGTTGGCATCTATTGTTTGGGTTTGTAGGACGGTCAGTAATAGCTATTTACGTTATTAGACCGGTAGCAACATTTTTATGGCCGCGCCAATACTTTACAGGTCGAACCGTAGGGCGAGACCTGTATGTTTGGCAAGGCCATAAGAATTCTACCGGTCGTGTATCGTATAAGATTTTTTAGGATACAGCATTGGTAACTAGCGTTTACATTGTTACAAACGAGTCCGGTAGATAAAATTTACCGGCCTAGACCAGTAGTAGCCAGCAGTATCCTAAAAAACAATTTATAAGTTTGAGTCGCACAGTGGGATATGAGGAAATAAAATATTTTTTCAAATTATTACAGTAGTTACGTTAATAGACTGTCGGAAAATGGTAGTGATATTTTAAAGTTTAATCGCACATAAAGTACATAATAGATAGTAACGGGTGTTCATAAACAGTCGTCATCCCAGTAGGTTTTGACTTCAGAAACGTGTGTCTATTAACATTGAGAAAAAATGCGCTATGACAGTACTCAATTCCGTTTCATTGTGTTGCACGAATTAATCAACGACATAACATTTTGTTTTTCAAAGCAACTGGGATGACGACTGTTTATGAACACCCGTTATAAAACAATACTTGAATTTGAAGTCTGTAGGTGTACTATCTAATAATTAATCTACGAAATACCACTGCCATTAGTGCCATTCACGTATCATACACATGCGCACACGGCGCGACCCGTCGACATTCGCCAACCAGCATATAGCAGTCAAGTGAGTCAATACAACATTCCATATTCCGTTCAGTTCAAATTGGCATTTCGTTTTCTTATTTTGTGTACCGAATAGTAAAATAATCGAATTCCGAAAGTTCCGAATTTTGTGCACCGAACAGTAAAATAATCGAATTCGGAAAAGTTTCTAATAATAGGAACCTTCCGATTTTTTGAACAATCGGAAACTTTCCAATTATTCATTCCGGATAGGCCCATCACTAATTCTTTCATTTCCCCAGTTTGCTACTGTATGTTCATATGTGCGTTCATGTTGACAGCCGTATGACGTTTCACTACAATATTTTATATTTTTTATATTTATGTATTTTATATTTACATATTTATACATATTTAATTGGAATTTATTGTATTTTCTTTTTTTTCCTTTTAAGAATTGTAAAATTTTTGTTCTCTAACATTATTGTAATTATAGCATGTCAATAAAAAATAAATTTTTTCTATATTTATTTTTAATAATATTTATACTCGTATATGATATAAAAGCACTATTTAAGTTACATTTGAATGTGCGGCCCGCATAAAAAAATTTATTTTGAAAATGGCCCTCCGTTCGAAAAAGGTTGCCGACCCCTGACGTAGACAATTTAATATCAGACACTGGGCCTCCGGAGCAGGAATAAAAACACGAAAAGCCGACTTACGTAATGTGGGCCGAAAACGCCCACGCAAGACGTGCTTTCCGAAGGAAACTAAAGACTAAGTCCCACTGCTAACGGTTCTCGTAATGATTACTAGGGATCGACTTGGAACCAAATGGTTTAATACTGAAATTCAGAATGGGTCTGCGCTGCGTAACTTGCCCGCCACAGGTGGCGATATTTGTCTCAATTTACCTCTCACTTCGTCGGAGATTTGAAGATGTCGGTACGAAAAAATACGAGACGTTACAACAAGTCCCAAACACCAAAGTTAGTGCAACCGTAATCCCACCTTTCTCGCAAGGGACCTGTTCTAATAAACGTATGTTAATATTATAGCTTTCAGGATCATTAAATATGTTCAGAACATATTTTCTAGACATCAAGGAATTCACCAATTCTGACTAAGTATCTTTTTCACTGTGTTGTTATTTTCCATGATTTAGCATACAGTTTGCGAAAAGCTCCACAATTTCAAAGAATAAGTTTTTCGTCTGGGTTAAACAGGCATATGCTTCAATTTCTCTACATAAGGGTGATTCAAGATTCTTTTAACGCACCCAACAAGTAAAAATCTAGCGGAGTAAAATTAGGTGAACGTTCCGGTCGTGCTGCTAGACCTCCTCTTTCAATCCAGCGTTGTAGAAAGTTATTATTTAGCCTGACGTGAATTGTACAACGCTGGCCCATCATGCTGATAACACACTAACCTTCACACATCAAGAAGCACATCACTTAATAATTCCGGCAAGGTATTGCATAGCAGTTTAAATATATTTTATTGTTCATTGAAATGTTAAACAGTGTTTAACATGATCGCGTCCTCGAATGTTAAGATACATTTAACAAGCATCCACTCATTTAACATGCATTCACTATAGCAACATCACACATATTCATGGTAGTCTGATTTCGATTTAGCAGTTTTTAGTCATTATTATTGATTCAAAATTATTGCCTCAATGAACGATAAACTAAAGAACGCATTTCGAGGGGAAACCAACTTAACATTTCTCACATAAATTACCACTCTTGCTTCTCTGCGCTCGCTCGAGTGGTAAAAATATGCTCGAATGTTAAGACTGGGTTACCCCTCTTAATACGTTAATTACTAAAAACGATGTTATAATTGATTAGGTTGCAATGGTATTTATGTATGTAAATAGGTTTATGTTATAACAATATTTCTTATGCTTTAGCAATTACATTTGACTCTTCTTATACTCTAGTTGATTTTTAATCAATTCTCTTTTAAAGTGAATTTAAGTAACTCATTTACCCTTTTATAAATTATAAATTATAAATGTAATTAAATATCTCTAGCTCTGGTAGAAAACATTTACTCTTAAGAATTACAGGTCGGGTTCTCACATAATCAAGACGGTTTTTATTACTGAAAATTCTTTTTTTGTTTAATGAAAACCAAGTTGAAAATTATCTGTCACTGTCACTTCAAATTATGCAAGTGTAAAATCAATCAAAAATACCTTGACTAGATGGAAGTCCCAAAACGTCCATAAAAAGCTTGGCGAAACACAATTCCAGTAGATAAAAACCTCTTAATCAATACAACACGACGTTCACTCTGCATCAAACTCCATGTACGCTACTTCCAGTAAAGTCAGCCCCGCTATCCAATTCGTATGATGTAATTCGACAATAAACTCAATCCTGCATCGACTTCCAGAAATTTCTTTTGTAGATTATTATTGTTTAACGTATGGCACTCTCACCATATCCATTCTCTAATAACCTCTCCATATCTAATTGTTTTTAAAATTTCCTTTATACTGTTCTCGATAATTTGATTATGATATATAACCCTTCACATACCAAATAGATTGAAAACCATGTAATAAAGTGTTTATATTAAAATGTTTACCGGGTTCAGGATATTAAGCCTTTGTTTACATATACAAAAGTGGGCTGGTAACTAGATCATAACTTATCTGTAGGGTAATGGAATATTACCCTACATGGCAACCATAACCATATAGCAACCGATAAACTATTGAACATATCACGGATGTTATGATCATAACAGCCTCAGATGTTTTAAAATCCTCGCTCTACGAGCTCGGATTTCAAAACATCTGCGGCACCTCTTACAACTTTTACATCTTTTCAAGTCAAAATTACTTGTAAATAAGATAGTAGAAGATTCTATAAAGATCTATATACGAACATATACCCTACCCTGATCCATGACACAAAATTCAGACAAAGTTCAAAATCAAGGATCAAAAGATATTCCTGACATCACAAAAGCAGAACTATATCACTCATTAAAAAAAATGAAAAATTAACAGGGCACCAGGAGAGGATGGTGTTGTGGTCGAGGCATAAAACTGGGGGGTCCTAAGTTGATTGAAAAAATACACCAACTCTTCAACATATGTTTACGTAATCAGGAAATACCCACAAAATGGAATAATGCGATGATAATCCTACTCACCAAGAAAGGAGATGCAACTACCTGGACAACTACAGACCGATTAGCCTTCTCAACACCTTTACAAGTTGTACACAAAAATAATAACATGCAGACTGGAGACCAAACTTGACTACTTATCAACCACGCGAGCAAGCGGGTTTCCGCTCCGGATACGGGACAAATGACCATCTACAGTGTCTAAAATTACTGATCGAAAGACTGTAGAATAGCAACAGACCTCTGGGGTTGACATTTGTGGACTTCAGAAAAGCGTTCGATACAGTAGAAATGTCCGCAATCCTAAAAGCCCTAAACGAATGCAGAATCGACTACCGATATACAAACATTATTTACAACATCTACAAGAACGCAACAACTATCATACAGCTACACAAAACCACACAAAAGATATATGTCAAACGAGGAGTCAGACAAGGTGATACCTTGTCACCAGGTTGTTTACGACCGTCCTGGAACACGCTTTTAAACCCTCAACTGGGAAGATAAAGGCATTACAATAGATGGAGAAAAACTCAACAATGTCCGTTTCTCGGGTGACGTAGTGTTGGTGACGGACGATTAGGCGAAAGAAATGCTGCAGAACTGCAGAACACAATGCAGATGGTGGTCTAAATATGAATTACAATAAGACTAAAATAATGACAAACTTAATCCCCAGCGACAACATACAAATAGAAAATAGAGACATCGAATATATTAGAAAATATATACCTGGGACATGAAGTTAGAATTGGCAGGGACAATCAAACATGTGAACTCCTGAGGCGAACCACTCTGGGATGGGCAGCTTTCGGTGGACTCAGGCACATCCTTAAAAACGATAGTATCTCCATTAGTTTAAAGAGAAGAACATTTAATACGTGTATTCTACCAGTTCTCACCTATGGAGCAGAGACTCTAACCCTCACTAAAAGATCTGAGGAAAAAATACGCATCACACAACGTAAAATGGAAAGATCGATGCTGGGAATAGCGTTGAGGGATAGGGTCAGTAACGAAGAGATCCGCCGACGAACGAAAGTGGACGACGTAATAGAGAGAATAGCTAAAGCAAAGTGGAGATGGGCTGGCCATGTGGCAAGGCAGAACGATGGCTGATGGACGAAAAAGATAATTGAATGGAGACCAAGATCAGATAAGCGAAGTCAAGGAAGACCACCTACCCGATGGACAGATGACCTAAAAAGATTATCAACCAACTGGATTGCAACTGCACAAAATAGAGAGACGTGGAAACATCTGGAGGAGGCCTATGTTCGACAGCGGGCAAATTGTGGCTGATTGATGATGATGATTTCTGTTTCTTATATTGCATCGTTCAATTGAATTTAAATTCTATTTCATTATTTTACCAAATACATATTAATAATTTTGATATCCTTTAATACTTAAATTTATCTTTGTAATTTAATACTGTATTATTTTAAACTTTATTCAATCTGATATCAAACCCTTACACTAAAACCATTACAGTATATACTATGTTGAGATTTTGTACTCCACTAATACGTTAGCATGAATACTTGCATCTCACGTATGCGCGAATTGTAGATAAAGGAAATCGATCCAGCTATGCACGACCCGCGTGAGCTAGCTCTTGGTGCAATCCTACTCAAACCCCCCTAGAAAAGATCCAGATAACGTGGCCGCGAAGAGTATAAAATGACTGGCCTGACGAATTTGCTTCGAACTTCGATTCAGAGACCCGACCAACAACTCTGACTTGGAAGGGCACCTGCTCTAGATTCAGTTGGGCTTACCGAAGCCGATCAGAATCGTAGGGAATTTGAGTCTATGGCCCAACTTCTCCTAAATACCTAGAACCTTTCTGAAACCGTTTCTTCAGAAACCATCCCTAATGTTCTACTTGGAGGCAGACGCTGACCCGCAACCCGTTCTCCTATCTGGAGTCACGGTTTCGACACTATTACACTAGAAGCGGTAAAAAAAATCTTACAAATAAGTTAAGACGTCTGGAGTCGTCTTCCACGTAATTTCCTAACAAAAAGTAAGTAAGGGCACGGCTTACCTGCTGAAAGGGAATTTTTCGTCCAGCAGCGAGGTCCGTCCACACCATCAGAGGCGAATTTCAGATCCTGAAGAAAGCACAAAATCTGTGGCCCTAAGTGGGTCAAGCTTGGCGTTATGCGCCTGGCTTTTGGTGAAGCAATGATTTGGCTTTCGCTTCACTCTGGGTTCCCTCAAATATAGCCCGGAAAGCACCAGTATGGTTTGATCTACTTTTAAAAAGAATTACAACCCGAGTATTTGTCGAAATTTAATAATATTAGTTTGGCACTAAAAATAAGCAAACCGCCACCATCTTGTTCTAATTTATGATTCCGGAATCGACCCATCTGAACTACACGTTAAGTTAATTTTATCGAAATCTCGTACCGTACCAAGTTCTGGTTTTTCTATAGTGGTTTGCAGATCTCCCAAGACAAACGTCCACCATGCAGAATAAATTTTATTTATAAATCCAATGTTCTACATATGTTAGTACATTGAATCTAGTTTAAGCGTTAACTTGTAATTATTTAGAACAATATAAACTTTATTTGTACTTTATTATCTGTCCATGAACTTGAGTAATGAATAGAGCCCTGCCCATCCGAACTATCCGTAACAAAGTTAAAGTAAAATGTTAAAGCACTAGAGAAGATTTCCGTAGCTAATGCTTTGTAATTAAAGTTAAGACTGAAGCGTTGTTCTTTCCACGTAGCATGAGGGTTTCCGTACTCCCAGTTATGCATAGTATGCCAGTTGTTGATGACATCTCGTGTGAACTGAAATTCGTCCGTCCAGAGAATTTGGCTTAACAATTCTGGATTATTTTCTATAGCATCTAACAACCATTGACAAAATTGTAGGCGTCTCAAATTATCACCATCATGTAGATTTTGTACATGTTGTATGTGGTAAAGATATAAGTCGTCGTTTCTTTAGAATGTACGCCAAACTGACGTTTCTATGTATATATTGTTAAGTTGTATGATTTTTTCTATTAACTGCAGAGTATCAGATATTTATTTTAGTCCTTAAGATTTTTACCGTAATCTTTCGAGTTTTATCAATAGCATTAAGCTCTTTCTTTATCCAATCAAGCTGTTGTAGTACCGTAAGGTGAATCACGGCTACGACTTTTCAAAATGGACTTTACAACTATTTGGATCGGTATCTTCCGTAACTTGAGATGCTCGAATAGATACTGTGATATAGTATATTGTTCGCATAAGGCGTTTTATTTTGAATATTTTAACTACAAAGTCGTGCGGATGTAAACGTCAGGTACGCATATAAACTGATTCTCTCCTTTATTCGGATATGTACGGGTGAGCAGCAATTTAATTCTACATACCATTTGTCCACAAAGACTGGATATATCGAATAGCGTAATATCAGTGTGCGTCGCACGCCACAGTCGCCTGATTGATGGTTCAAGAACTATAATATACACAAATAAAACACCACCACAATCACCAGAGAAAAATAACTTCAACAAACGATATCTGTTTAACAGTGAATCATTGATTACACAAAATAAGTACTATGCTATACAGCAAAATGAACAACAAACATTCCAAATGAAAACTACCACAGACCAAGACCCTAAACTCACAGGCTTTCAAAGCACATCCTAAAACCCATACGAGAAAAACACAAGGTATGCAGAGAATGGCAACATACCATAAACCCTGAAATAGAGACCAAACTGAACAGATTCATTAGGCTGGTGAAGTACGAATCTGAACAAACGAAATAGCACAGTACAATAACAATGTCGAATCACTAAACCCCAAAGATCCATATATGTGGAGAGCCACAAAAAGAATATTAAGATAACTAATAATCATCCCTACCCTCCAAATCAATGGCAAAAACTATCCACAAGATCAAGAAAAATGCGAATTGTTTGCGGAACACCTTCAAAATACATTCACTTGTACAGTGGACCAATCGCTCCTTAGGAAATTAAAACGTATATTAGAAATCTGAAGTCTAAGACAGCTTCTGGACTGGATCTGATGCCAAAATAACCTCCAAAAAACTTTACCGCGCATGTCTATCTGCCTTCTAACAGCACTCTTCAATTCAAGTCTGTGAACTGGGTATTTACCTCTCATCTGGAGGAAAGCGATTATAATTGTGATCACTAAGCCTGGGAAACAACATAACAATGCAGCTAACTATAGACCAATTAGCCTACTGTCAACAGTGCCTAAGCTCCTAGAGCGGACCATTCACTCCCGGCTAAATAAATTCCTTGAACTTAGTAGCTTAGTAGTTTCAAACCCAAAACACAAATTATTAGGGACGATCAAGGCAACGTCATCACGAACTTGAAAGACATAGCCAAAACGTGGCGAGAATACTGTATCAGGTTGTACCACGCCGAGTCACAGCCTGCCCCAGGGAACCAAACGCAAAATCTCGAACCAGCGATCCTCAAAGAGGAAGTGGAACGCGCGATAAAGAAGCTACGCAATCAGAAAGCAGCAGGATCCGATGGAATCACCGCTGAAGTGCTGAAGAACATGGGTAAACAGGGAGTCGACATCCTTCACAGCCTATGCCAGAAGATCTGGACGACCGGCGAATGGCCCAAAGAATGGTGCCACTCCATCTTCACGCCGCTGCTCAAGAAGGGCTCCCCACTTGACTGCGGAAACTATAGAACGATCTCTCTCATCTCCCACGCCAGCAAAGTCATGCTTACGGTACTAAATGAGAGGCTGAAGACCTTCCTCCTTCCACACATACCGGATGAGCAAACGGGTTTCGTTCCAGGCAAAGGAACTCGTGAACAGATCCTAAACGTTCGACAGCTAGTTGAGAAGGCCAGAGAATTCAACGTCAGAATGTTCATGTGTTTCGTGGACTATAAGAAAGCCTTCGACAAGGTGAAATGGTCGAAGCTTTGGCACATTCTCATTGAAATGGGAACACCGAGACACCTGGTACACTTGATCCAACGACTGTACACTCCGGGCACGGCGGCGGTGCGAGTTAGCGACACTCTCTCAGATGACTTCTCAATCTCCGCTGGATTAAGGCAAGGGTGCATTTTATCCCCTCTCCTCTTCAACATTTACAGCGAATACATCATGAGAGAGGTCCTTGAAGACTGGTGTGGCGGCATCGCAGTTGGTGGTAGGAAAATCAGCAATTTACGTTATGCTGATGACATCCTGATAATTGCGAAAGACGAGCTTGAACTAGAAACTGTCATGCAGAAGCTAGAGGTGCGGAGTAGGGTGTACGGACTCGAAATTAATAACACAAAGACCAAAGTGATGATTGTAGACCGCCCCAACAACAATAACCCAGATGCCGTGAGAGTCGCTGGCTATGAGGTCGTCAGTCGTTTCGAATATCTAGGATCTGTCATCACCAACACCGGCGAGTGCGAGCCTGAAATTCGAAGGCGCATCGCGATGGCGAGGAATTCGACAACAAAACTCACTCGGATATGGAAAGATACCTCCGTCACCGCCAAGACGAAACTGAGATTGGTCCGAACCCTTATTTTCCCCATCGCAACATACGCGGCAGAAACTTGGACGGTGAAGATGGCAGACCGCCGTAGGATCGATGCTCTGGAAATGTGGTGCTATAGAAGGATGCTGCGAATACCGTGGACAGCACGCCGCACCAACGTTTCGATCCTGAGACAACTCGGCGTAGAAACGAGACTGTCGACATCTGTAAACCAACAGTTTCTCAAGTACTTCGGACATATTGCCAGGAGACCCGAGGCAATGGAAAAACTCATTATTGAGGGAAAAGTCGACGGCCGAAGGCCAAGGGGACGTTCCCCATCCCGATGGGTGGATCAACTAAGGAACTTGACCGGGGAGAGCTTACAAGAAGCAGCCCATCACGCCCAGAACAGGAAATCCTGGAGGCAAGCTATCAACCGACTTGCAACATGATGTCACTACACCCTTACGTAGGGTTAGACCAGAAGAGAGAGAGTAGCTTACAATTTAAATTCAAACCTTCCCAGTCAACCACTCAGCAAGTACTGAAGTTAACAGAACGGATCCAAGAAGGTGTCGAGCATAAAAAGCATACACATCAGCATTTCGTGATGTTGCACAAGCGTTTGATAGAGTCTGGATTAAGGGCCCTATAGAATGATATATTTTAAAATTCCATCATACCTCCTGCACTCTATCACATCATTCTTAACAGATCCATCCTTTCAGGTGAGAGTAAACAAGTATTTCTCCACGCCATACAGCATTTTTGCAGATGTTCCAGAAATCTCAATCCTGAGACACATTTTATATAATCTGTTTATGTCATACATTCCCATCCCTCTAAATACTGACATAGTCACGTACGCAGACTATACAACAGTTGTCACTCAAAACCACGACAGCTGTAGAGCTGCAACCAACCTTCAAGATAGTGTCAATCACATTCTCTAATAGTTTGATATATTGTGCATAAGAATAAATTCCGACAAATGTGAAACCAAAATCTTCATACTAACCCGCCTAACATAGATATAAATAGCACCCCCATACATTGGAATGCAAAAGACAGAGCGGTTCGTTACTTAGATCTCTACATGGACAGGAGATTAACTTGGAGCTTTCGTGTTAACAAAAAGCTGTTCGAGTAATGTGCAAGACTTCACTTAAAATTCAATGTGGAACACAGATCTATACCTCAAGCATACGGCCTATATTCACATACTGATGTAGTGTTTGGAGTGCTACCTTTGCAACCAATCTGAATAAATTACAAGTGCTACAAAACAAAGTGCTCCACATCATTACTAGAGCAGACTGGTTCATCAGAAATTCTCAACTTCACCGAGAAACTGGTATTCCGCTAATCCACCAGTACAAACAAAAGTACCTAAAATACCTAAAGTACCTATAATAGCTTACACCAGTGCGACGGAGCGGTTTATTATA
This sequence comes from Agriotes lineatus, assembly GCA_940337035.1. NCBI lineage: Eukaryota > Metazoa > Arthropoda > Insecta > Coleoptera > Elateridae > Agriotes > Agriotes lineatus. The sequence continues at coordinate 158,548 of CALNHX010002591.1, read as the reverse complement.
ATCTAGAGCGACAATCGTTGCATACCAGACTTAAAGGTAAACTACCAGTTGACCTACTGCACAGTGATACTGATTAATTCTCTCGGTCCATAAATTTGACCTTACATTGACACTGTGCCCGAGTTAGCGAATTATTCTTCTAGCTAAGTTCTCATTTGTATCTTCATTAGTAAGTAGTGAGTAGGATGTACAAATTAAATTGTTAACACTGTCATGCCATAGCACCCCGTGCTAAACTGACAATAAAACTTTGAAAAATAAACTCTAGTTTTGACGGCATAAGTTAAAATGAGCATGACGTAAGGTTATAGATCCGTACTTTGCTTTCAATCGAAATATGTTTATTTTTCCAATTCACATCTCGTAGATAACCTGATACCGTTTTCATTGCTGGTGTATATATTTCCTCGTTTAGATTTCCCGAGCTAGATGTAACTACACATAGGTAATTAAAAGTCATAATCTGTTCAGTTGCGTTATTATCAACAGCCAATTTACTTCGTAGTGCTTCTTTCTAAATGGCCAATAATTTTGTCTTTTCAGTTGATGTTCCCATATTGAATTCCTCCGCTGTTGTTTTAAACCTAAACAGTAGTCGTTGTAAATTACTTATCGCTTCCATTTTCCGCTAAGAGCACCGCATCGTTGGTATAACACACGATTTTTATTTTACTATTTCCAATCTTATGTTCTCTATCCACTGTTTTCACACTATTCATGGGTTAATTCATTATCTTGTTGAATAATGTAGAGCTTAGGCTCGAGTCGAGAAATTCCGCGTTGTCTTCTAATTTTGACGCACGCTGTACAAGTGCGCATTCTAACTTGTACGAACCTGGCCAATTTCTCGGCAGTGGCTTGATGCACGTGTCCTCTATCGATCCGTCTGTGGAAGCGAGTTTCGCTGCAAAGCTCGATTTCAGTAAAGAATTATTTCGCTATATGAAAAAAGTTTGTGCGAGCAGTAATGAGAGGGAATGAGTGTTTTATTCCGTTTTTGTCTGGCCGCATGCAACATGTGGGCATCTATCCTTAGTTCTTGGAGCGAATAGGAAGACCCCTCCCGATTCTTCCTGCAGAAGCGTCGCTTGAGCGAGGATTCCGACGCTAGCTTTGGTGGTAACTGCAAGCAGTTTTTGATGTGTGGTATTTTCGTCGCCCCCCTGCGGCCTGACCCATGGGATAAGTCTTTCGCTAAGTGTATTTATATCGAACTCGAACAGTGGTAGCGAAAGAACGCATGTGAGGTAAGTGCACACAATTCCCCGTTGACGGCCCCTTTTTGGTTCTTCTAGTTGTTCCGTACATGGCCTAGTGGCCTTCATAGTAACGTCGTTGGGCGGTTTAGTCGGCGAAGAACCAAGCAATCAAAATTCCCATTACGCTCAAACCTGCAGGAAAGCCGCGATGCGCCATCAGATCGTAGACGCGTTTTCAGCTCATCTCTCCTCCTGATCCCGGCGATATCCGAAGAGGCGATTGAAGCGTATAAAACTGAATTCCTTCTGCAGACTCCAGGAGATTTTCCCCAGAAACCACCCTGACCGTCTGACCCGCTTCCTGCCGGCCTCGGCCGGCGGGGACCCCGCTTTCTAGCCGTCCGGAGAACTAGTCTGCCCCCAGGTATACCGATCGCATTCTAATCAACATATCTCTGGGATATCGGACTATGTCTATTTGAGTTAGATTCTCCTGCACACCGAGACATTCAGCTTCGTTCAGTCCAGATCTGGAATAATCGGACTGGACGGCCCGTGCTGATTAATGTTTCGCGACGCTTGCTTTGATCGTTGGCGTGCGAATTAACTTTATATCTGGATTATAGGAATGAATTTGGTTCGCATCGTTGATGATCCTGGCAGTCCCACGAGGCTAATAATTTGCAATTGACACACGGCTGGGAGATCGGCGTTCACCAGTTGAAATTATTTCACGGTAACAAAGCCAGCTTAAAAATGTATCAGTCGCGAATATTGAAAAGGTAATAATTCAAAACCTTGCAAAGTATTAAAACCTATATCTTCGATCAATTACCTTTATAATTGAAATAAACCGAAAACAACCCGCTTATTTACATCGATACGAACTGTCATTTAATTAGTTTGTGTTACAGTTTTGCCAATAGTAATGCCGAACCCCTGCCCGTTCCACCAGCGGCCCTCAACGAAGACTTCAGCGATACGTCCATACGAGCTGCGTGGCCTACCTGCCCGAACCAGCCAAGGGACCGGCCTCAAATACATTAATTAATAGTATATAATTATGTCAAAAACTTATTTTATTTTGTACATAATGTGGAATAAATTTGTTTTCGTTACTCATTGTTTATTGAATCACTCAAAATATAAGCAAACCAAACCCTGGCCCAAACAGAAGCTACCATTATTAAGGGCACAAATTAATTAATGCTACAGATTAATTTACAAAAATAAGTATAATTAGGGTAGTAGTAATTGGTAATTTCCAATTTTGTTAAAAGGTACTTATAATTACTGTTTGGAAGTAATTAAATTACTCTAAAGTATTTAAATTACTTTACAGGTACTTGAATTACTTGTGGTATTTGAACTTATTCGCAGTAATTTGATTATTTTTTGGTACCAATTACCAAGTATTGGGTATTAAATCTCCAGAACACAAAAAATCAGATAAGGCCTTATTAAGTTACATATTAAGCAAATCGCAATAGAGCATTCCTGGAGCAAATAAGTATATTTATGACTTCTTATGACTACTCGGGTAATAGCTAGTTTTTTACAGGTTGTCAAGAGGTCTAAATACCCCAAAAAATGTTTAAAAACTCGACAAAAAAGGCTCTAAGGATTTTGATCATTTTCACATACAATATTTTCCTCTTAGTAAAAAAATTATTACAGATGACGCCAATTACTGTACATATCAAAAATGTAATTAAACAGCTCGGCAAGACCAAAGAGAAATATTCCTGTACGTTATCAGGAAGTTTGCAAGAGAGCCTCAAAAGTGCTGTTAGCGTCCGAACTAGTACATTTAAGACATACTAGTGCATTAACAAATATCGCTGGAGCTCGCACAGCTTCACATTGTCATATTTGGTACTCCACTAACCTCTAGCTTGCCCAAACGCGTTTCTAACGTAGTAAAAGAATTATTACAGTTGTCGCCAATTACTGGACAAATTAAAAATATAACTAAGCAACTTGGCAGTATCGTACAATAGTTAATTTTTCTCTACGTTGCCAGCAAGTTTGCAAAAGAGCCCCAAAAGTGTAACGTAGTAAAAAATTATTGCATCTGACGCCAATTACTGGACATACTAAAAATGTAAGTAAGTAGCTCTACAGCATCGTAGAGTAGTTAGTATTTCTCTACGTTGTCAGCATGATTGCAAAAGGGCCTCAAAAGTGCCGTTAGGGGCATCAAAAGAATTACTGGAGATTTAAACCAGCTCGCACTACTTCAAATTGTCATATTTGGTTTTTTACTAACCACTAGGTTGCCTGCACGCCTTTCTAACGTAGTAAAAAAATATTACAGTTGTCACCAATTACTGGACGTATTAAAAATGTAATTAAGCAGCCTTGTAGCATCGTAGAATAGCTAGTATCCCTCTACGTTGCCAGCAAGTTTGCAAAAGAGCATCAAAAGTGCTGTTAGCAGCAGATCCAGTACATATAAATTATACTACGGCATTAACAAATATCGTTGGAAATTTAAACCAGCTCGCACATTTGTCATATTTGGTTCTCTACTAACCTTCAGGTTCCTCAGAAACGTTTGTAAGGTAGTAAAAAAATTATTACAGTTAACCCCAATTACTGGACATATTAAAACACTAAACAACATGGTAGCATCGTAGAGTAGTTAGTATTCCTCTACATTACAAGAAAGTTTGCAAAATAGCATCAAAAGTGCTGTTAGCGGCAGATCTAGCACATTTAAATTATACTACGGCAATAACAAATATCAACGAGCTCACACAATTTCAAATTGTCATATTTGGTTCTCCACTAATCTCTAGGTTGCCACAAACGTTTGTATCGCAGTAAAAAATTATTACAGTTGGCGCCTATTACTGAACGTATTAAAAATGTAATTAAACAGGTCCGCAGAATCGTAGAGTAGCTAGTATTCCTCTACGTTACCAGAAAGTTTGCAAAAGGGCATCAAAAGTGCTGCTAGTGGCGCATCCAGTACATTTAAATTATACTAGGGCATTAACAAATATCGTTGGAGATTTAAACCAGCTCGCACATTTGTCATATTTGGTTCTCTACTAACCTTCAGGTTGCTCAGAAACGTTTGTAAGGTAGTAAAAAAATTATTACAGTTAACCCCAATTACTGGACATATTAAAACACTAAACAACATGGTAGCATCGTAGAGTAGCTAGTATTTCTTTACATTACCAGAAAGATTTCAAAAGAGCATCAAAAGTGCTGTTAGCGGCAGATCTAGTTCATTTAAATTATACTACGGCATTAACAAATATCAACCAGCTCGCACAGTTTCAAATTGCCATATTTGGTTCTTCACTAACCTCTAGATTGCCACAAACGTTTGTAACGCATTAAAAAATTATTACAGTTGACGTCAATTACTGGACGTATTAAAAATATAATTAAGCAGCTTTACAGCTTCGTAGTGTATTTAGTATTCCTCTACGTTGCCAGCAAGTTTGCGAAAGAGCCTGAAAAGTTCTGTTAGCGTCTGATCTAGTACATTTAAGTTACTGTAGTGCATTAACAAATATCTGTGGAGATATAAACCAGCTAGCACAGCTTCAAACTGGCATATTTGGTACTCCACTAACCTCTAGGTTGCCCACACGCGTTTGTAACGTAATAAAAAAAAATTACAGTTGAAGCCAACTACTCGACGTATTAAAAATATAATTAAGCAGCTTTACAGATCCGTAGTGTATTTAGTATTCCTTTACTTTCCCAGCATGTTTGCAAACCAGCCTCAAAAGTTCTGTTAGCGTCTGATCTAGTACATTTAAGTTACAGTAGTGCATTAAAAAATATCGGTGGAGATATAAACCAGCGTGCACAGCTTCAAATTATCATATTTGGTACTCCACTAACCTCTAGATTGCCCACACGCGTTTGTAACGTAATAAAAAAAATATTACAGTTAAAGCCAACTACTGGACGTATTAAAAATATAATTATGCAGCTTCACAGCATCGTATCGAATTTAGTATTCCTCTACGTTGCCAGCAAGTTTGCAAAAGAGCTTGAAAAGTTCTGTTGGCGTCTGATCTTGTACATTTAAGTTACAGTAGTGCATTAATAAATATCAGTTGAGATATAAACAAGAGCGCACAGCTTCAATTTGTCATATTTGGTACTCCACTAACATCTAGGTTGTCCACAGGCGTTTGTAACCTAGTAAAAATATTATTACAGTTGACGCAAAATACTGGACATATTAAAATGTAATTAAGCAGCTTTACAGCATTGTGGAGTAGTTAGTATTCGTCTACGTTGACAGCAAGTTTGCAAAAGGGCTTGAAAAGTTCTGTTGGCGTGTGATCTAGTACATTTAAGTTACTGTAGTGCTTTAATAAATATCAGTGGAGATTGAAACCAGCGCGCACAGCTTCAAATTGTCATATTTGGTAGGTACTCCACTATCATCTACGTTGTCCACAGGCGTTTGTAACTTAGTAAAAAGATTATTACAGTTGACGCCAACTACTGGACATTTTAAAATGTACTTAAGCACCTTTACAGCATTGTAGAGTAGTTAGTATTCGTCTTAATTGCCAGCAAGTTTGCAAAAGAGCTTGAAAAGTTCTGTTGGCGTCTGATCTAGTACATTTAAGTTACAGTAGTGCATTAATAAATATCAGTTGAGATATAAACAAGAGCGCACAGCTTCAATTTGTCATATTAGGTACTCCACTAACCTCTAGGTTGTCCACAGGCGTTTGTAACGTAATAATAAAATTATTATAGTTGAAGCCAACTACTGGACGTATTAAAAATACAATTAAGCAGCTTTACAGCATCGTACTGTATGTAGTATTCCTCTACGTTGCCAGCAAGTTTGCAAAAGAGTCTCAAAAGTTCTGTTAGCGTCTGATCAAGTACATTTAAGTTACAGTAGCGCATTAACAAATATCGGTCGAGATATAAACCAGCTCGCACAGCTTCAAATTGTCATATTTGGTACTTCAATAACCTCTAGGTTGCCCACATGTGTTTTTAACGCAGTAAAAAAATTATTACAGTTGACGCCAGCTACTGGTCGTATTAAAAATAAAATTATTCAGCTGTACAGCACCATAGTGTATTTAGTATTCCTCTACGTAGCCAGCAAGTTTGCAAAAGAGCCTCAAAAGTTCTGTTAGCGTCTGACCTAGTACATTTAAGTTACAGTAGTGCATTAAAAAATATCTGTGGACATATAAACCAGTGCGCACAGCTCCAATTTGTCATATTTATTTGTCACATTTGGTACTTCACTAACATCTACGTTGTCCACAGGCGTTTGTAACCTAGTAAAAACATTATTACAGTTGATGCCAACTACTGGACATATTAAAAATATAATTAAGCAGCTTTACAGATCCGTAGTGTATTTAGTATTCCTTTACTTTGTTACGGTATTAAAACAACTTTACGACACCCACCCAAGGTGAGCATCGCACCACGGAATCAGTCCTGGAAAACTGGCACACTTGCCCTGAGATTTGCTAGAAACAGGCTAAAGGCCACGGCTGGAACGCTCAGGGAGTCGGGCGTGAGTCACATGATACGTTCTGGGCAAGCGTGTTGAGGCATATATATAGGGTACGTCAAAATTATGAGGGCGCCACCAAGCCTGTCTTAACTCGAATAACCGGGCCTGGGCGGTTAAACGGGAGCGAAGCATTCAAGACACTCCGTCGATAAGAATTCTCATGAGCTGCAAGCTCAAATAACAATTTCGTATTGGAATGGTAATATTGGGACTCTTTGGCCGAGACTGCGCAATCACTGGACCTACCTGCACGCTCTGATCTCTCACGTCTCGCCGTACACCAATCTTTACATTGTAAAAGGCGCTATCTGAAACAAAGCATGCACAGGTCGAATAGGAATAATACGTCCCTTAACTAAATATGCGTCTATTGATCGCTAATTACATCTGGGCAACAAATCGTGTCGCCAAGCTTATGTTACTACTTACGTTAAGCATCAGCTGATGGACGCGGTATGCTAATGAACATATTAGAGTACAGTTGAGAAATACGCGCTCCGGCAAAAGGGCGTGTTAGTGCGCGATAACAGTCGCCGACCTGCGGTTAACACCTAGGAGGCAAAGCACAAAGCCCTCGCAAACAAACAAAGAAAAACCCGAACAGCTTAGGGCGCGCCAGGCAAAGCACGGCGAGGCGTTAATTCTATTTAGGTATTAATCGGTACAATATAGCGAAGTTCGCGCACCTAACGTTACTGAATTAAAAATTAGCACAAACGTAACACCAAATCATGATCGCAAAGTTCTTTAGTTATTTAGGCGATGAAACGCGAAACTCGCGCACATGAACTTACTGGCAGGCTACCAAAGTAGCGTCTTGCAGCATGGTGGCCTCAAACCGGCATTAAAAGCCGCGACAAGCACAAAGCACCAACGCTCGCACAAGTGACAGTTACTATGTTTAAATGGTTGCAATTACAAATACCTTAGTCCGCAAACGGTCCATGAGAGTGGCGTGCAGTCATTTGGTAGAAGGCGGCAGTCAGTGGCAGCTCAATCGCCAAAACACGGCATTAGGGGGTAAACGGGCTGGAATCCGCCAAGATGGCGACGTTAGGACGCTCTCCTAAGAGCACCCTACAGCGACAAAAAGGCCTACTTCATCCTGCCTAGAAAGATCCTCGAAACAGCGAGTTGCAAGGGGAAAGCCCCTTTCTCACCAACGCAGAACTGGCCCCAAGAAGCCCTTCACACACCTACGCCTTAGCGTAAAGACGTGCCACTCACACAACCACACGCGACCTCTTAAATGATGGCATATTCGACAACATTCGCTGAAACAGCACGGGACGGGAAAAACAGGCTGGCGTCCCCGCAAATAGCGGGAACGCCGCGAAACGGCACACTCTGCGACTTCTTCGATCAACGGCCTGACTTGAACTCCTCAAGCAAAAAGCGTTAGGACGCTTAAAGTGGCGTGAGCCAAACGGCGTTGCCACGTGACTCTCGACAGCCAATGGCGATGCGCTCCATAAAACAAATTAATTCCGGTATCAAAAACAGCCAATGGCGAAGCGCCTCAACGGAGTGATTTCTAGAAGCTTCGGAATTCTTGCGAGCGATAACACCCGGCTGCCAAAGTAGCAGCAAAGGGGTGCTCCAACTGACGAGAAATACTGCGTTTGGGGTCAAATATGTGCAAAATCATTATTGTAGAATTAGGCGATGGAGCCAAATAAGTAACTAAAAGGGTTTAGCATACGGACACGCTGCCCTAAAGCCTAGGTGGCTACTTAAAATACCAAAATGACCTGAATCAAATGTGCGGAAGATGAGATTGTACTTGTGCGCCAAAAATTGAAAATGGTTTTAACATAGCAACAAGTTGCCCTAAAGGCGTGCAATGCAATTAAGCATCTACAACAGCAAAATGACTTAACACTCCCCTTACTTAAAAGAGAGTTCCCCGAAGTCTCTTATAAAACAACGAGGCATTTTGCGACAACGTAACGAGAACTCCAACGAAAACGCAACAACGAAAAACACAAAAAAAAACAACATTCGATACGATAGAGTGCACCCCCAAAGGGATTACGCACACTGGCCACCAGATAGGGTGCAAAGGTGGGAAGAGAGAAGAGGAAGAAGAAAGACCGGATACGCCGGTAGAAAATACGTAAATTGGGTCAAAATCGGCTACAAAATAGGTCTTACACCTGTGGACACTTCCTACCAACCGTTCCAAAAGAACACAGGGAGGGGGGGGTGTAGAAATGGAAGTCCAAAATCCCACACAAGGGTTACCTGAAGAGGGCATGTTGCGCGTCACGAGATCGGCGCATTGTGTGGATCCCACAACTGGTAGGAGTAACCAAGAGAAGAGGATGAACCACCAAAAAGGGAAAACGGTTGTGACAGAAACTGTCAAAATAGTCATGATCAGTAATAGAAAAAACTCAGTCCACCGAAATCCTCAATCGATGCCGATGCCGGAGCCAAATCGACTATTAAACCGCAAAGCGCGAGCTCGAAAATGACTCCAACACCGAACACCAAAAGAAAATCACGAAGAGCCAAGTCTCCAAGGGTGTAGGCGTTCGATGACGCATGCCCAATAAATCCTTTTCAGAACTCCATGCGGCCCAAAGGGACTACCTTACGACGACAGGGTCCGCACGAAACAAAACGACCAGAAACACGCTCTCTTTATGTAATCCCACATAGGTGGTTGAAAATGGCGACGGCCAACGGTACGGTAAAAGAGCGCTAGGCCACGAACACAACAGGGCATCACTACATAGAAAAACTCAAAAATCTGTTGAACACTCAAACACTATACACTTAAGAAACCTTATGCGAACAACCGGGCCCTGGTGTCACACAAAGCTCAAAAGCTTCAACGAAACTGTTCACAAAGAACACGATACTTGACAACATGACGTCATCAGACAACAAGGGTACGGTAAATGACAACAAATCGTCAACAAGTACGAAACATTCCGACCAGCGGTAAAACCTCGTTAAATGCTAACGGTAAGTGTACAAAACACTGCGATAACTGTTAGGGGTGTCCATGAAGAAGTCGGTAAACAAAGTTGGGCGGTACATGATAATAATGAGTATGAAATAAAAGTCCAACAAAAATAACTACGTCAAACCAACTAAGAAGATGGCCTGAGGGACGTAATAACCGCACGAGCGAATCTCCCCAAGCACACCAACAGCACACCATAACCTATCAACAAACCAAAACACGGTCATGAAGGTGAAAAAGAATTCCAACATGTTTACCAAAAATCAACGCGGCACAACACCAAACGATAAAAAAAAATTGTCGAAATCGGTAATCATCAACGTCAAAATCGATAAACGTCAGTTCGGTACAACAAAAGTGTCAACTTAGCCCAAGGCTAAACAATGTAAGCGACAGGGAATCGAAACTCCCAACTAAGCCTTCGAAAAGACTTAAAAAAAACAAGGTCGGTAGTAGGTTAGAATGGACAGTTGTAGAACCTCCCCCCACCACTTTTCCTTGAAACCGAGGCCAGACTTCAAGGTCACATCATAAATCCAAATTTCAAAGCCACAGCTCAAGGCTAAACTTAAGACCACATGGACAGTTCTAGAACCTCCCCCTACCACTTTTTCTTGAAACCGAGGCTACACTTCAAGTTAAGGCCAAATTTCAAGGCCACAGCTCACGGCTAAACTTCAAGGCCACAGCTCAATTCTGGAACCACCCCCAACACTTGGCTTTGAAACCGAGGCCAAACTTTACGGCCGAAGTTGCTGCTACTCCCCCGCCACTTATCTTTTTTTTATTCAAGGTCATGGTTAGTGTTCTCATCAAATTACATTTGAATTCTAGCTTAGACCATTCGGTCAACCTGACACTTCAACAAGTTTAATGAAAGAGGCAAATATTTTCATAAGTTGTTTTAATAACATCTAAAGATATATACAGATATACAATTAACACTAATGCTATAATCACTTATCAGCTGCATAATATGTACAGTAACGCTATTGTCTACTCCTTCGGCGTTGTCCTCCTCCTTCGCGAAGTTGAAGGCCGTTCCGATTCTGGATAACTGCCTCCTGGAGTATTTTCGTGGTTGCAATCACCGCGTCCTTACCCACCAGAAGTCGACTTGTGGGAAAATGGAGATGCGTTGCAATAATTAGAAATGGTGACCTTGAAGTCAGTAGTAGGAGCTGGCAACCTTGACTGTAAAATTGAGTTTGTATTAGTTTGCGTGCAGCATTTTACTTGATTTTGTTCATAGGTTTATAGGTAACAGAGAGAGTAACAAGGAGCGTAAATGGGTTGACATGTATGTGATGCGATGTCATAACAACATCAAGCGAGAATAAAAAATCACCGTCATGAACACAACCGCGAGGGTTGCAATCTCGTCTAACCATTGTGCCTCGGGTGATTTTAAACCCTTCGTAAAGGGCTCTCAACGTGAAGTCGGTAAAACTTGCTGTTATTTTAATTTTCAAAATACCATTCAAAATTGTCCAACCTCGTCTCCTTAAAACACATTCGCCTAAGTGTGTTGGTTAATGGCATGCAAGCAGTTAACAGAATTTGAAAGTTAATAATATAGAATCTTAATAAGAAATTGTAGTGATTAAATATAAAATAACTAGCTCACAGTTTGGCAGGATCCAGCAGCTGCAAAAGAAGTTCTTGCAGATCTTAACGAAAGGAAAAAAAGGAAATTAGACCGTGTTCTTTTATAAAATTGTTGTAAAGTGTGCTCGTTAATTGTAACCAGTGCATGACATTGAAAAATAGTATCCGAACTTTATTAAAAATGATTAAAACTGGTCACTTATTTACAGCAGCATCGAGGGGAGAATGCATAATTTTCTAAAGCATTGTTTTCCACGACAGTTTTTGTAAATAAAGAAATTTTGTTACGATGTGTTTAATATAGAAACTACTTTTGAAATCCCGGTTGTGAAAAAATAATATTCATGCCGCCTGCGAGCTATTAAATTTTGCAAAACAACATTTATTGACAAACGATTTAGAATAGTATACTCCTATATAGTATTAAAATGATTATGTTTAATAAAAGGCTTGTAGATAAATCATGTATGCGATACGTCAAAGAATAGAGTACGAGCGATTCAATTTGTTTCTAATGAATAGTTAAAATTTAAGATATAGGTATCTAAGATAACTTACCAGGGGGTTGTGAAAACAGAACAAACGGATCGCAACTGAGTGTTGAACTACGAGAGCAATGCCGTTTGCAGCTAAAAAAACTTGTTTATATGCTATCCTTGTTCTACAGTCTAGACAAAAAAATGCAGTTTGGAATGTTTTCTTGCCGCCCAATGTGTAAAGTTAATAAATTGAAACCTGCGCTGCGAACCAAATTTTATTTTACTGGGTTAATTTCTTAGGCTATTTAAATAGCTTAAATATTTTGATCCCGTATTTTCTAAATTAAAAAGTACATGTGTGCATAACTCTGAATTTAGGTTATCAAAGACAGTATGTAAGCGCGTTTAGATTATTAACATTCCGTTTTCATATAAAGCTTATGTGTCGTTTATAACGTTGCATGCATTTTCTACTTAAACAGCTTATTTTTTCGTTTGTATATCAGTTGTTTACAGTAATCTGAAAATAATAGTAGAACAGGGGCGGTTCGCCCCTCCACTTTTTATTTGATTCGCGGATTCGCGGTTTAATTCGCGGTTTTATTCGCGGATTTCGCGGTTTTGATTCGCGGATTTCGCGGTTTTAATTTCGCGGATTGATCTAATTAATTTCGCGGTTTGATCTAATTAATTTTCACATGTGCTACTGAATAAATTACGCATTAGCTTCCGATTAAAATTACGCGTCGGACTTCGGCGGCCATCTTGGATTTCTGGCGGGAATATTTGAAATTTGAATTTTTTCCGATTTTTTCTAAGTTTAATTTTTTGAATTTAAATATCCCGGGGTGTCGGCCATCTTGGTGCGCGCGCACTTCTCACGGCGGTTGTTTTTAATTTTGAATTTTCGCGGAAATATTTGAAATTCAAACTGGTAGATCTATCTCGCTCTTCGAAGCTGCTGTCTCTCTCTTGCATTCACTCGCGGAAATATTTAAATTTAAAAAAATCTCTGGACGAGCGGGATTCGAACCCTAGTTTTCTTGGCAGCAGACTTAGCACCTTACCGCCGCGCTATCGAGGTCTGTTGAACATATAGGAATTGAACAAGACGTCATTTCGCAGCTGTGCCGTCACACCGTTCGAGTTGAAACAAACTATTTTTCAAACATTTATATTATGAGAATAGGGAATGTTTAACATATTGTGTTTACAGGCAGACACAATTTTAAAAAAATTATATTTGTAACAGCTTTGGTAGAAATAATAATTTTATAATTTGCAATATAGTCATTGTCCTAAGTTTCTGGTGAATTTCCATTCGACCGCGCATAATTTGAAAAGCTATATGAAATAATTACTTTATTTTTATAATTAAAACAGCGAAATCCGCGAATAAATCCGTGAATCCGCGATAATTACTTTATTTTATATAGCGAAATCTGATTCATAAATTTGACCGTTGTAAACTTTTAAAACAGGTCGAGTAATTTTTATAATTTGCAATATAGTCATTGTCCCGAGCTTCTGGTTAATTTCCATTCGACCGCAGAAATTTGAAAAGCTATATGAAATAATTACTTTATTTTTATAATTAAAACAGCGAAAGCCGCGAATAAATCCGCGAATCCGCGATAATTACTTTATTTTATATAACGAAATCTGATTCATAAATTTGACCGTTGTAAACTTTTAAAACAGGTCGAGACATGTGTTTTGTTCATTTAAACAACCTTGGTGACGAGGCTGCTTTGTTTGTTGAAGTGAAACGTAACGGTTTGCCCCTGCGGCGGTTCCGCGAGCCGCTTTCTCCAGCTTAAATCACTACAAGGTGGGCATGACTCTTTCATTCCGACCCATTCCTTAGCTGCAGCCGCATCGTAGTACAAGTGCCAGCTATCTTTTGAAAGCGCGAGTGTAAGTGCTACAGTGATTGTTTTGTGCTTTTTCAACTGCAACGATGAACACATCCGAGTTAACTGCCTACCAAATTCTTGATTATTTCAAGAACGGGCTATATTCAAATGAGGAATTTGTTTTACTAGCTTTTAAAATAATTCAACATAAACTATCTAACGAGGGCGTAGTTCTGGAACCGGACTATTGGCCCCACTTATTTCGAATTGTGTCAAGCCGTCGGGAAAATTCGTGCCAAGCAGTCGTTTGCCTCCCTATCGGTAAGTAAAAATATATTTCCTATTTTTAGAAATTTATTAAATGTGCGATAGTTTCCCAACTTTTGTAGCAATAATTCTGAAAACCTATTAGTTTAAAACTCATTTGTCGTTATCCGTTTTAAATCATCACATAGCCCCGTTACTTAAAAACGCTAATATAAATTACAATTGTAGGATGGAGCATCGTCGTCGACGGGGCCTTCTGCTAAACGTGGTTTGGAAGACGATACGCGTCATTCGCCCCTGGTCAGTTCATCGATAAATGTAAGTATACCCCACATTTTTATATTTAAACTAGCCATTAGAAAATTTTTATTTATACAAACTAAAATAAAACCCGTTTGGGCCACACAAGTAATTTTACGGGAGATTTTTGTAACATACTTCTTTTTAATTTACAGCAAATGAATAATCCAGGGCCATCGACTTCGTCCGCCATGTTGGAGACCGTCCATGCGGGGCAGCAACGACCTACCCCAAGGACTTCTGCAATTGGCGAAATGTTAGCACCTGTAAGTTTTGCAGAGCTATTTTTTAAATGTGCGAAAGTTTCCTACATTTTGCAGCAACAATTCTGAAAACCTATTAGTTTAAAACTCAATTGTCGTTATTCGTTTCTTTTTTATATTTAAATCAGCCATTAGAAAATTTTGATTCATGGCAGAGCAATTTTTTAAATGTGCGAAAGTTTCCTACATTTTGCAGCAACAATTCTAAAAACCTATTAGTTTAAAACTCATTTGTCGTTATTCGTTTCTTTTTTATATTTAAATCGGCCATTAGAAAATTTTGATTCATGAAACTAAAATAAAACCCGTTGGGGCCACACAAGTAATTTTACGGAGAAGTGATTCTAACATATTTCTTTTTTAATTTACAGCAGATGAATAACCCAAAGCCATCGACCTCTCCAGACATGCTGGTTCCTGCAAAACCCTCGTCTGTGAAGGGACTTCAGTATATTACGTTGATGGGGGAAGGTCGCAAGATGATAAAGAAGTTCAACACTGAAGCTCTCACCTTGACCTTCAAATTCAATGAGATAGAGGCTGCGAAGAGCAACCCTGTCATATGGCTTAATGTAAGTATAACTATAAAATATTGTGTATTGAAAACAACCACTCTAAATTTGCGTCGCAAGTTATTTATTGATTTTAAATGGCTTTATAGTTTATTTTTAGTCACATGTTCTAAATTCATTGCTGTAGTTTTAGTTCGGTTTTACAAATTTTGAAATTGATAGTTTAATTATTTCAAACATTTGCAACGTTATATACTCAGTTAATATTTTGAAATATGGTGAGCTAGACGTTTTAAATTATTGAAACCCTTATTTACAGAATGCATTCGATGAGATCATCACGCATATCACCAAGGGAGCAGCGGCTTCTGATAAGATAGGTTTAGTTTTAAGAATTGACAATTTTGCCGACAAGCCGATAGGCATTTCTTTCCGCCGTGTTGACCAGCTCAACGCAGGTGTTGTAATGTCAACCTTGGAGAAAATTCTTCAATCTAACGCTAAGTTTTTTGTTCAAGATAAAATGACCTTGCATGTAAACCGAATCACTTTGCCTATTGGGTATGGAAAAAATCGTACCAGAATGACTGGCGTTAGTTTTGAGGAATTTTCTCAAAGGAAACGCGGTATATTAATTGTTGCAAATAATGATAATTACTGTCTTGCCCGAGCTCTTATTCTGGCCAAAGCTTGGGTAGATAATGATCCAGATCTGCGCTCCTTCAAAGCAGGTCATCCAATCCTAACACAGAAATCGTATGAGCTTTGTGAAAATGTCGGTGTTAATCTAATCAATGGGGCCACGCGAGAACACTTGGAACAATTCCAGTTGTATCTAGCTAATTACACCATTGTCGTTTATAATTCACGTATTGGCGCCAGTAAATATTACGAGGGACCTAGGGGGCAAAACAAAAAAGTGTTAAATTTATTATTGGAAGATCAACATTACAATGTAATAACCAGTCTAACTGCGGCCTTTGCAACCACTTATTTCTGCGAATTTTGTTTAACCCGCACTAATAATAAACAGGCCCACAAAAAGTGTTCTTATATTTGCCCTTGCTGTCATTCAAAACCACCCTGTAACCTGTTTTTGGACCCAATCGCGTGTGATAATTGTAATAGGGATTTTCGTGGGCGGGAATGTTTTGACGAGCATGTAAAGTCTTTGTGCAGCATTTTAAAAAGGTGTGGAGTATGTCTCATGACATACTGGCAAAACAGCAAGAAAAGTCATACGTGCGGTGTAAAATATTACCATACCTGCGCGAAAGAAATGCCAACCCGTCATTTATGCTATATGGCAAAGAAAAAAAGTCCTAAATTGTCTAAAAAGTTTATTTTCGTTTTTTATGATTTTGAGGCAAGACAGGAGACGGTTTTGGAAGGTGAACCTAATGTTTTTGTGCACGAACCAAATTTATGCGTAGCCCAAAATGTCTGTAATACATGTATTAATTTTGAAGATCTTACGCAGGCTTGTAACATTTGTGGTCCTCGTCAACATGTGTTTAAAAATAACCCTGTACAAAGTTTGCTAGCTTATATATCTAGATTATCCAATATCGCCAACGTTTTTGCACTGGCTCATAATATGAAGGGGTATGACGGATCCTTTATCATGCAGCATATTGTCAAACATCAGAAAAAGTGGGCCCCGAAAATTATTGCAACCGGTACAAAATTAATGTGCATCACCTGTCCCAATGTTAAATTTATAGATTCGTTAAATTTTTTGCCTGTAGCATTAGCTAAGCTGCCCAAAACATTTAATTTTGAAGCTACAAAAGGTTACTTTCCCCATTTATTCAATAAAATGGAGAATCAAAATTATATTGGAGTAATGCCCCCAGCACACTTTTATATGGCCGATGAAATGTCCCCTTCTTGTCTCGCAGAGTTCTTTGAATGGTATAATATGGAAATTGCTCGTAATGCAGTATTTGACATGCAGGAAGCAATCGTCAAGTACTGTATTCAAGATGTAGAGATACTTCGCAAGGCTTGTCTTGAATTTTGGCGGCGTTATACTAGCGAAAATGGAGTAGATCCTTTTAGGGAGTGCTGCACGATTGCCGGAGGGTGTAGTTTAGTTTATCGTCGAAATTTTTTAAAAGAAAATACAATCGCTATTATTCCACCGAGTGGGTACAGATTAGGTGATAGGCAATCGACGATTGCGATTAAATGGTTTTTATGGGTCGAACACGAGCAAGGTATCTCAATTCAGCATGCTGGTAATAATCGCGAGGTTCGATTACCTGAAGGTATTTTGGTGGATGGTTTTTGCGCTGCAACAAATACAGTGTATAATTTCCACGGATGTTACTTCCACGGTTGTGAGGTATGTTACCCCGATCAAACTGTAGAGCTAGCAAATGTGAAAAATGACACGATGTTTGTTCGTCGCGAATCAACAGAGGCAACTGCTGCAAGAATTAGAAGGGCTGGCTACACCCTTATAGAGATGTGGGAGTGTCAATTTAATTTATTTTTAAAATTTAACAACGTTGCGTCAAACTTTGTAAATAATCATGCTGTTATTAGGAACACACCATTAAATCCGCGAGATAGTTTTTTCGGTGGACGCACTAATGCTGTGAAACTGTACCATAAATGCCAGGAAAACGAGCAAATCAAGTATTTCGATGTGTGTAGCCTTTATCCTTTCGTAAATAAATACTCAAAATACCCCGTAGGACATCCCAAAGTATACGTTGGTGATGAGGAGTGTCGGCAACTTCCTTTCCATACAATCGAGGGCTTAGTCAAATGTACAGTGTTACCACCGCAAAATCTTTACCACCCTGTTCTGCCCCTTCGAATGCATGGCAAATTAATGTTTGTGTTATGCAGGTTATGTGCCGAAACCAGCTTCACTGGCGATTGTAACCATTTAGAAGATTCGCGCAAGTTTACAGGAACATATGTGTCTGATGAACTAAAAAAAGCTGTTGAACTGGGATACCGCGTGCTCGAGTTTCATGAAATATAACAGGGATAGTAAAACAGGCGGTCTATTTGCAGAGTATGTGGATAATTTTTTAAAATTAAAGCAGGAATGCAGCGGCTGGCCTGCTTGGTGCACTGATGAAAACACTAAGGACCAATATTTATCAGAATATTTAGAAAGAGAAGGCGTAACCTTAGAAAAGGATAAAATTTGTTTCAATCCTGGCATGCGTTATATCGCTAAGTTATTACTAAATGCATTCTGGGGTAAATTTGGCCAAAGAGAGAATTTGATGCAAACAAGTATTGTTTCAGATTCTTATGACTTTTTTAAAATGCTAACTGATCCTTCAATACAGGTTCATTCAATTATGATCGTCGATGAGGATGTAATAGTTGTAATCTGGGATAGACCTGAGGAGGGAATAGTTTCGCTCAAAACGGTCAATGTTGTATTGGCTGCATACACTACGGCCAATGCAAGACTTGAACTGTATAAATATTTGGAGCAATTAGGGGATCGCGTTTTGTATTACGATACAGATAGTACGATCTATGTCCACCGACCTGGCCAATGGGTGCCTGAAACGGGTGATTTTTTGGGGGATATGACTGATGAGCTGAGGGAATATGGTCCAGGTAGCTTCATTACGGAGTTTGTTAGCGGAGGGCCTAAAAACTATGCGTTTAAGGTTTTCTCAAGTAATAAAAACGATTACGAATTTGTATGTAAAGTAAAAGGTATAACTTTAAATTACAAAAATGTCGAAAAAATAAATTTCGATACACTTAAACGCATGGTTCTCGATAATGCCGAAGCAACGTATGTAGAAACCGACCGGAAAATTGCCCGTACAGCCATGTATCAAGTTGTACCTAAACCCGAAAAGAAAATTTAAAGGGTTCAGTACACTAAACGTAGGCGTGTTGAAGATAGTTTTGATACCCTACCTTATGGGTTTAAAGCAGACTAGTGTTTATATTGCGTATAGTTTCGTTCTTTTTATAATCAACTGTATTTATAACAATATTTTATATTTTGTATTGTCTTTTTTTTTACTTTTATGAGTGTCTATATTGCGTATAGTTTCGTTATTTTTATAATCAACTGTTTTTATAACAATATTTTATATTTTGTATTCTTTTTTAACTTTTATGATGTTTTTTATGCAACAACTTATTGCACTTGTAGCCACATATTTTTGTAAAACAAAAGTATTTAAACTAATTTTTGATTTATGCATTATGTTTACATGTAATTGCTTATTTGTTCGTACTTATTTTCGACGTGTGGTTAGTGTTCACATTTCATAAGACCCGCTTTGTGGCAATTGTTTTCATAATATTTAATTTCAATCATTTTAGAAAACTAACCACGACTGTCGCATAACGTACATTAAATATTGCACTTATTGTCACATGCCCCAATTTGCGCTAACTGTAACTGCATGCTAGATTTTAATTGCATGTTAGTTTTATTTTGCATGCTAGGCTTAAGAGGCTGTTAATTTTTGTAAATAAAGCAGTCGAATATTGTAAATACATTTATTAAATATTTTGTGTGTGTAATAAAAATATGTTTAATTACAAACTATTTGTGTTTTTATTTTCTAAATAACATTAAACAAGTTTATTAAGGTGAAGTATTGGATATATAGTGCTTTTACATATGTGTCATTAGAAACTAAATTATCAGTGAACAGATTTACAAAACTTATCATAGATGCACCATTCATTTTAAAATATAAATACATTAAACAGTATATGCCGCAAACGTTAGAGCTAAAATCTTGCAAAATTTTTGGATTATGAGACCAGCTGATTGAATTTTGTTGTAAAAATTTTAAATGATAACCGCTTGGAGGGCGGCCGTATGAATCAAAGTATTCCCCATATCCATATTGGTCTATATACACTGCATTCCAATGTTGTCCAGGTCGGTTTGCTGGATCTGTGTTGACGATGATTGCCACAGGTCTTGCAATTCTTGTAGGGAGTTGATCAGAAGCAAAAACATAGCGTTTCACATTCAACAGACTCGGGATTGTTTGCAATATTTTCTGAACTTCCAGTGTATTCATTGCGCCACCAGTCGGATAAAATTAGTATGTTTTCCAATGCACATACAGGCGAACGAATGTTGTGATTGAGGCAACGTACGGCAGCAGTAGTTTTTCGCAGAACTTTTAAAGACGGGCACTCGAGATCCTCCAAATTTACGACGATTTTATTCAGAAAACTTAGAACCTCCTTCTTTTCTTGGCCCTTAACGTACACTTTTTCAAATTTTTTGAGAAGTCTTGTTAGCTCTGTTTCAAATTCATCAAAATGTATAGTACCAGAATCCCAGGTTAGACCGTGATGTCTATGCTCCAGATAGTTTATGCCTTTTTTAACGAAATAGGGCAGAGTGTCATATTTTGCAGGGGGTTTTAAAACGAAAATTGCTAACTGGTTGCCATCTGCTGAAATAACAGCCACTTCTTTCGGAATAAACTGTTTCTTATCACCACGGAACCCTTGCAGATCTACGAAGACACTGTCCATACTGACGAAATGTTTGAGCATGACTAAATTTTAAAAAAACTGTTGTTGGTTTTTAACTACTAAAATCCACCAGCACATTTCTGTGTTTGTCAATTTCTACGACGTTATCGAACTCTGCATAAACTAGACAATTAATAGTTTCTTCTAGCGCGTCTTGAAAACCCGCCTCTAAACGTAGAGCGCCATTTTTAAGAAGGTTCCAGTGTGTTGTTGCATTTGCAGCCAGATCGGGGGTTAAATCAAAAACAAATAGACAGTAGCCATGAGGGTAATCTTCACGTTTTATAGCGTTGCCTTCATTGAGGAAATGTATACCGCTACCGGAAAATAGTGTGTGATATGCTTGAACGTACATGCCATTCTTAGAGAAATCAGGCTGTAGAGGTTTTGAAGGAATTTGTTGACCGTCGATGTATAGGGAGAAATAATTGATTTTGTAGTTATTAAAATTGAAAGGGTTTGCTGCATAATGGCCGTTAAATGCTTTATTCGATACAAAGCCTACAATGCATCGTTTTGGTAATTGCCCCAGAAAAATATTATCTAAAGATTTTCTTTGCACACCAGCCGGAATAGTTAACACTTTAACATCGGATCTTGTAATGGGGTATTTAGCAGGCGCAGTCGCCAAAGCTTTGGTGTGAGCCAACAAAATAGACGGGTTTATTTTCATTTTTCTCACTAGTAAGCTGGCATCACTAATTTTCACTTTGAATGTAGATCCTTCGGCTGCCATTAAATTGAAAGAATCTCGGGATCTGATAAATTTGACTTTCATTTCAACTCCGTTTATAAGAAATTTTTCTTGATTGAATAAATCGGAATGCACATGTCCCATCATTTCGACTTGCTTACTTGCATCAGTAAAAAATTTCCGCTTTACAAATCCTTCATTATGCGTAGTGATGTCATCCATGTTATTGGCTGTGTCGTTGTACCATAGTGTGCATGTTAAATGGGTTGATTTAGCACCATTGCCGTAATTCAGCAGAGTTTCAATGTATGAGCGGTATGCGTATGTATTGTTTGGCGGGCTCACAAGCTTCTGATTCAAATACACCTCAACTTGATTAAACATAGAGTGCATCCAATTATTAACAGGGCCTACATCATCTTTGTCGGTTAATGGTGTATCATCTTGTTTAACAATTTTAGCAGTAATGTATAACATGGTCTGACTTAAATCGATATAATCGTTACCGTTTCCAGGCACAATAAATTCAATCGGTGCATCGTCATTAAGCGAGGAAAGCGGTTTGTAAAAAATCCATTGTCCATTTTCGATACTGGTTTGAGTTGCGGGCAGAGCGAACAAATCTAACTCTGATTTAACACACTCACAAGACTGCGCATGCAAAAAAGCCATTGTGAAAACTACTTGCTGGTGAAGATATCGGCGTATGCGGGTTTGACCAGCTTCTGCTTAGCGTTTTTTCTTGTAGACTGATTGTAATTCAGAGTGCGTTGCCTTTTATATCCCGATCCTTCCATTAGAGTATCTATTTTTTTGTCGGCTTTACGTTTGAGATTCTTTCCAGCCTCCTGTACACGGTTATGGAACGCTTCTTTTAGCGGTCGACTTTCACTAACATCTCCTAAAATGTTAGCGCCTGTCCTTAAAGCTTCCTTTCCAACAACTTTAGCACCGGTTTTAAAAAGAGGCAGGATACTACGAAATATTCCTCCTAAAAAGCTTCCGATCCCATGACCTCGCTGGTAGGCTGCTCCTCTGTAGATAGCTCCAACGCCTTGACCTGCCTGATTGGTGTAGTATTGTTGATAAGGACCATCCATAGCAGCTACTGTATCCTCTTAAAGTGTAGTTTTAAACTCAACGTTCCAAACTCGAATGGCATCACACCCGACGTTTCGGTCCTTATATTTATCTCGATATTCTCAAATTCCCTCTTCATGACATTTATATAATGAGTCGGCGAAAATATGGCGTCTTTGTGGCAACCGTAATTATAATTATCAGAGGTCACGTTAACAATACGAAAAATCGGAGCCAAGACATCTCCTACAAGCTGTGGTTCCACAATATCGCAGTAAATAAACATTTGTGATGGTAAACCAACCCAGATATTTGCGGGGTGGCTTGGTACAGGTGCTTCAGCTATATTTATATCAGGTTTATAACCAAGTTGTAAGGCCAGACGTTGTGAAAATCCTAGCATTTTCAATGACGACGTTTTAATTTCAAGAGACACGCGTTTTGTTACTCTATTATATTGAAAATTCAGTAACTTTTCTAATAACCTGTGATTGTTAATTTCGGCTGTAATATGTTCAATGTTTTCATAATTGCCGGGCTGAATACAGATTACGTGCCATCCATCGCTACCATAGTAAATTTGTTCTCTATCACTTTTAAAATATGAATTAGCGTTTTGCAATACTTTTTTCAACTCAGTATACGTTTCTTCTCCGGCTTGCACTTTAGGTATTTCTGTGCGATAATAGACTAGATTTTCTGTATCTGTCACGGCCAAAAAGGAGCATGGATATTGCACTTCCGCAATACCTGTAACCCATTGCCCCGGTAACCTTATTCGTTTAGGGAGCTGCGTTATGAATTGTGCTGTGGTGTTATTTGGAAAATAGCTCATAGAACTATTGCTAAGTAATGTTAGATAAAATTCTTCATCTGTATTCATAGTTGCTGAAGATTAGCTGCAGGAATCCAAGAGTTGAACTTGTCGTTATAATTTCGCCACTTTACAAAGTACTCTTTGCGCTGACCGTGTCCTCTTTCTTTTAACACTTGTTCGACTTTAAGCAAAGCGTTATCATCCAAAGTCACTGGCTGTAATTCCTCTTCATAAAAGACGCCCTCTATCGTATCGTCGCTTAAATCAGCTATTTCGTACACAGGTGGTTTTCTAAGAATCACTTTTTTAATTATAAACACTTCGCCGCTCCAATTAGTTTCATATCCTTTCTCGAATGCGTCCTTCGTTCTACTAATTCTTACATGTTGGTTCACTTTATATTTAGGCTTCCTGTCGACTCCCATCCCCTTTCTGTACAGATTGTTCCACACTTCGAGTATATTGCCATCATTTACAGTAGAGGGTGCCATCTTGATGCTTGAATGATAGCGACTGTTATACGAAGTCAGTAAATTTTGTAATACGTCTATGTATTTGTATGAATTAGAGTATGTGAAATAACGCCACATTCTGGTTTTTAATGTTCTATTGAAACGCTCAATGACTGATGCTTTAACATCGGGGTTTTGCGTCACATAAAACGTGATATCGTGTTGTTTGAAAAAATTCTGTACGGCTCTAGCAACAAATTCTTTGCCTTTATCGGTTTGTAAATTTATGGGCGTGTTACCCACTTCAGCAAATATTTCACGAAATGCGTTTATTACTGAAGTAGCCGTTTTAGATTTCAGGGGTCTCGCCCATGCCATTTTACTAAACACATCAATTACGGTTAGAATAAAATTATATCCGTCGTTGTGGGGCGCTAAACTACGCATGTCGCAGAGATCAGCCTGCCATAATTCGAAAATGTTGCTAACAATGTACTTGTTTCTAGGGAATTTTTTTCTTGCAGTTTTGTGAATAGTATAGGCGTCCTGTTTCTTTAGCCAATCCTTTACTTCACCACTGGGGTGACTATTTTTCACGGAAGAAATTAATGAGTTTACGCCTGCGAAGCCTGAAGGGTGAGCACCGTCATAATAGATGGCGTCCAAATTCATTCTGTTATGCACGCTCCTAATAAATACATTAAAACATGGTAGGTGCGGGAATCGAACCCACGACCTCTTTCGAGATCAGATCTTAAGTCTGACGCCTTAACCACTCGGGCAACCTACCTCATGTATAAACCAACACTCGCCGCATAATTAAAAAGAAATACAGTTTAAAACATTCTTTATTTACATTTTCATACAATATTTCATATAAACTAGGACATGTACGGTTTCATGCGCTCATCTGTATCAATCAACTTCTGCAGTTCTATAATAACATACATTTTAAATTTGAACACAAGTTCCCACAATAAAATATCGTTAGCGAAAGTCCAGCGCAGAGTATTAAAAATGATTGAATCATCAAGACACAAATTTTCTGCATGTATTACTTTGTCAACGATCACTTCACCAAAATTTTGGAAATTGCACTTTACACGTTTCAAGTCATTTATTTTCACAACCATCAAGTTGTACATCGGCAATAAATTTGATAATGTTTCATACGTTACGTAAAGAGTAAACTTGTTCTCGGGGTCCTTTGTAATAATCCTGCAGGTATCATTGTTCACGTACTCCACTGTGTGCTCAGTTAATTCACATCTGAAAGTCCCCTGCTTGGCCATCACAAATATGTCCGGTAGCGCCTCCACAAAAGCCATGAACGTCTCAGCTGTGAAGGAAACACCAGCTCCAATGTCGGTCTTCAGAATTCTTGCAACAGGCGAAAATTGTTTATAAGGATCCAGACCCAAATGAACAACCTTGCTGGCGCTATTGTTTAAAGGCACAGTGAGGTCACATAATAGCCGTTTCTTTTCCCGTCGGGTTTGGCGGATCTCCGGCGTCACGATCGGTGCTACGTCATAGGAAGGCATCGTCTCCTCAATGAACACCCGCAGGTCCTCCTCGGTGGCATCTATACGTGGCGAATACCCCTTGGCCTCCACGTCCATGGCTGGTGGTTGTGCCGGTGCACCGTGTTGTTTTTTATTTAAAAGATGCGTTTTCTTACTTGTTTTTTCTGCTGCCGGTCTCCTGGTGTAGGGACCTGGTTTTTCTTGGCACTTATTAACACTTCGAGGATCCATCTTAGGTAAAACTGGTGGTGTTGACACGACGACTAGGAGTGAAGCAATTCGATGCTCTATAGAGTCCGCAGCCACTTTTATGCAGGTACGAAAACATTACGTCAGCGACACCCCACTCTCGAGCCGGAGCATGTCGGTGCCTGTGTTTTGCAATGCAGGCTCTGACAGGCGTTTTACAACGGTCAAATTTATGAATCAGATTTCGCTATATAAAATAAAGTAATTATCGCGGATTCGCGGATTTATTCGCGGATTTCGCTGTTTTAATTATAAAAATAAAGTAATTATTTCATATAGCTTTTCAAATTATGCGCGGTCGAATGGAAATTAACCAGAAACTTAGGACAATGACTATATTGCAAATTATAAAATTATTATTTCTACCAAAGCTGTTACAAATACAATTTTTTAAAAATTGTGTCTGCCTGTAAACACAATATGTTAAACATTCCCTATTCTCATAATATAAATGTTTGAAAAATAGTTTGTTTCAACTCGAACGGTGTGACGGCACAGCTGCGAAATGACGTCTTGTTCAATTCCTATATGTTCAACAGACCTCGATAGCGCAGCGGTAAGGTGCTAAGTCTGCTGCCAAAAAAACTAGGGTTCGAATCCCGCTCGTCCAGAGATTTTTTTAAATTTAAATATTTCCGCGAGTGAATGCAAGAGAGAGACAGCAGCTTCGAAGAGCGAGATAGATCTACCAGTTTGAATTTCAAATATTTCCGCGAAAATTCAAAATTAAAAACAACCGCCGTGAGAAGTGCGCGCGCACCAAGATGGCCGACACCCCGGGAGATTTAAATTCAAAAAATTAAACTTAGAAAAAATCGGAAAAAATTCAAATTTCAAATATTCCCGCCAGAAATCCAAGATGGCCGCCGAAGTCCGACGCGTAATTTTAATCGGAAGCTAATGCGTAATTTATTCAGTAGCACATGTGAAAATTAATTAGATCAAACCGCGAAATTAATTAGATCAATCCGCGAAATTAAAACCGCGAAATCCGCGAATCAAAACCGCGAAATCCGCGAATAAAACCGCGAATTAAACCGCAAATCCGCGAATCAAATAAAAAGTGGAGGGGCGAACCGCCCCTGTTCTACTAATAATAATGTAATAATTGTGTGTCGGTTTTATAATTACGATTCTGCAGCAGGCGCGTTATACAACATAAACAGCTTTCAGCTTTCAATAATTAGAAATGTAAATTTCTACAAGATATCTCAGGAACTTTGTTTATTGCATTCTAAGTAACTAATATTTATAAATAGAAAGATATTAACGAAATATAGACACTGTAATGATAATTTCAACGCACAAATACAAAAGTTGTGAGAAATTAGAATAGTTCTGCTGTGAAAGTTGGGTTGAGAAATGTAATAATTGGCACCGTATCTACCATCCCACCTAGAGACAAGTGCTATGATGTCTAACAGTTTCTATAGTTTTTCCAAAACATGCATTATTCATTAATTTATATACATTTTTCTAAAATGTGTTAGTTGACTGGGCTCGTAATTTTGTATTTAGGTTTATACAGTGAGAATAATGTAAGACTGTACATGGCTGAATTATGCAAAATTAGACATAGGGAACTTACTTAATGTTACCATGGTGTTAGTAAACAAAATAACAACACAGTGACTACAGAAACTAATTGAAACTGGATTATTTCATTGTAATTTCAAAACCGACAATTGTTACTAGCATGGGCAAATTGATTAATGCGAATAATGTATATGTAAGACTGTACATGGCTGAATTATGCAAAATTAGACATACCATGGTGTTAGTAAACAAAATAATAACACAGTGACTCCAGAAACTAATTGAAACTGGATTACTTCATTGTAATTTTAAAACCGACAATTGTTACTAGCATGGCTAAATTGATTAATGCTAAAATAAAGTTGCTAATGTATAGGCTTACATTATTCACACGGTATAGTCTTTCAACCAAAAGGATTGGTTAAAACTCAATACTCTATGAAATTTTAGCACTATAAGACCACCTTGATTTAGATTTATATAATGAATGACATACCGCGTCTTAGGTTCCAAAGTTGTAAGTAGTTTCTTTTGTGTGCCTCCAGGAGGGACTTTATGTTCTGCACAAAATGGAAAATATTTATGCAGATCATGCAAATGTTGCGAACAATCTAAATCCACTTCTAAAATTATACCTTCTTCAGCATCATCCGAAATATCAAGAATATATTGCAAAGTTATGGAGTTTACTTGTTTTTCACTAAACCATTTAAAATTTTTCAAAGGTAAATACTGACTCGTAGACCAACCATGCAAATTTACTTTATCTAGAAGGTGTTTAGAAGGGTTATTATAATTTTTTAGAAATTTATTATTTGCTTTACTATATTTGGTACAGCATTGACTTATACCGCCTCTAATACCTCTTTCAATAAAAATGCAACATGTCTATATCAGTTAACAATTCTAATTTAACTTATGTATATTTGAGCATACACTGGAACGTAAAACCGGAGGTTGTGTAGAAGTGACTGGGATCTAACCCATATGTTTCTATAGATTTAGTCCTAAAATTCTCAAAATTATCTGCCAAAAGTAAAACATCACAGTTCAGATAAAGATCACTGTATTCTCCTAAATGTTTAATTTTAAATGATTTCCAAATCATCTGTGTATGTTTGTAGTCTTATTAGGAAATATCAGCTTGTTTCAATTTATTATAAAATTTTGACTTTTCTGAAAGAATCGTTCCATTAAACTTTTCCCAACTATCCATGTACTCGTAAGGAATAATTCCTTTTCTCATTAAAAGATTTAGCTCTTCCATATTTAAATGGCTTCATGTATGATGTAAAATTTTAAACTCTTGAAATTCTAAATAAGATGCTGATGACTCGCTCAAAAACGATATGAGTCTACAAATCTACATTTATTACTTGCATTTGGAATATATTTAGTAAACGATATATATCTTTCTTTATTTTTCGGTAAAAATACCACCCTAGGATACATCATTTCGGTTCAAATCAGCGAAGTGGGTAAGACGTTTATTTTTGTATTCTAAACAGTATACATTTATTAAAACAAGTTTACTCGAAGATTACACTAACTTGCTCGTTTCTAAAATCTATTAGTTCACCCTTCTGATTCGCGAGCCGGATCTCGATGTTATAAATGGTTTCGACATTAACCTCTAAATAAATAGGTGCATTTAGAACATTTTCCATACGGAACCCAGGCGCCACGGAAATACTAAACCCATACAGAATATGCGCAGGTAAATTATTACGATAAGAACCTCGTGTGATGTTGCATTCAATGTAAACATTCGTGCGTTTACTTATCTGTATATCCAATTCAGATATGTGAGTGTGGTTAGGTTTGTATTCGATTGGTTTGAATCCGAGCATTCGATCAATATAATCGGGTTTTGAAAAATCCACAATGTACATCGATTTAATTTCGCATTTTTGCGTATTATTGTTTGCGCTTAGTATGGTGCTCTCTACGTGTTATTCTAAATATGAACTTAGCTGATCGATTTCATATGAACCATGTGGAATAGTGAGTACATGGAGATCCTTATCTCTATAATAAAACTTATCGTTACCGGAATGGATACTTTTAATCGAATTGCAGCCGTAGAATCCCCTTAAAGCGAGCTCATACCTATGTCTAGGACTTAATCTTATAGGCTCGGCATACGCGGCATGCAATACATTACCCACATCTTCAACTACCAATAGTATAGACATGACTATGATGTGCGTTATCGTTTACATTCATTTATATAGAAAATTAAGACAAAGGTGGCCACATATCACGGTGTTATAGTTCTGGTCTCTAGAGTAATTATAAGAAATTTAACAATCCCGAAAGTATTCAACGATCTCCAACGGTGGCGGTAAATTCCCAAAACCACCACCGCCGCCAACAGAGCATCCACCGGCTTCAAGGTGACCACCGGTCCCCAAGACAACAAAACCTAAAGCAGCTACCAACACCCAAACATCACCAGTAGGCTGCATAACAGCTATGTGATTCACGATCCGCTTGGACAAACTATCTCAGTGGATCAACAAAATAAGTGTCAATAAGTGATATTATAACACAAGACGGTTAATACACCAGTAAACTCACAACTAAACATCTTCCACTGGAACGTTAACGGCATTCAGTGCAAAATGCAAGAAATGCGAAACCTCAATAAAACACTCAACGTCGACGTGATGATGATCAACGAGACACATATCACACCAAAAGTTTCACTAAAGGTATCTTAACTGTCAAACCTATCGAACGGACAGACCTCAGATAGCAGGAATTCCAGCTAGTGGCTGGCTCGATATTATAGTAAAAGATAAAATCGCACAGTACCAAGTTACGCTGCAAGCAAACGAGTTGGAGGTCACGGGGGTCCAAATAAGAGTAGCCGTCAGATATCTAAGACTAATATCAACCTAGCAACAACCAAGGACGCCTCTAGCAACGCAAAATCTACAGCGGCCCGCATCCTGTTAATTATCGAAAAGGCCCGGAGTATCAAGCTGAGCTAAAGAAAAAGAAACTAGCGAGAGCCCCACTACTAGCAGAACCAACAGGATCACAGCCAATCACAGAGAAAAACGAAGATGGTTTCCAAACACAAGGCGGGAGACGAATAAGAAACAAACAGCCTGCTCCGCTCAACAGCGCAAGAGGTCTCATCAACAACAACAGCATTCACCAGCAGCAATGCAATTGCGATCCCTGCCGCCTCAGTTGTAACAGCCAGCGCTCGTACGGCTCCCGCATCTGTTTCAACCCAAGACGCGAGGCACCACCTCTAAAAGGATTCCAGCACCACCCAAGAATGCCACTACACCCAAACACGCCACCGCCACCTACAAGGCTGTTGCACCTCCCAAAACCGCCACCGCCGTCAACACAGCAGTCACCGGCTTTAAGGTGCCCATCGACCCCAGGATAGCAAAACCGAAAGCAGCTACCAGCACCCAAACAACACCAGTAGGCTGTATATCAGCTATGGGATTCACGATCCACTTGGATAACCTCACTCAATGGATCAGCAAAATAACTGTCAATAAGTGATATTATAACACAAGATGTATAATGCACCAGTAGACGTACAACTAAACATTGCCCACTGGAACGCCGACGGTATTCAGTGCAAAATGCAAGAAATGCTAAACCTCATTAAACCACTCAACATCGACGTGATGATGATCAAAATCGCACCAAAAGTCTCACTAAAGGTATCTTAACTGTCAAACCTATCGAACGGACAGACCGCAGATAGCAGGAATTCCAGCTAGTGGCTGGCTCGATATTATAGTAAAAGATAAAATCGCACAGTACCAAGTTACGCTGCAAGCAAACGAGTTGGAGGTCACGGGGGTCCAAATAAGAGTAGCCGCCAGATATCTAAGACTAATATCAACCTAGCAACAACCAAGGACGCCTCTAGCAACGCAATAATCTGGATGATTTTATGGCACGCAACCTCCGGACGCCGATTTCAGGAGAGTCTAAACACAAAACATCAAGCCGGAGAATCTCGAGTTAATAACACTGAAGGACACAGACTCTTCAACCACACAGCAGGAAAAAACTACGAGGTCATAGATCCAGGGGAGCACCGACGCATGTCCCAAGCAGTCATCAAGACCAACCCGGTGTGCTAGACATTATACTAGTCGAGGGTGTGCCATTCCACTACTCCCAGAAAACAGTGAAAGACCTGAGCTCTGATCATCTCCCACTACTGCTCACGGTAAACGTAGGTCCGAGGCAGGATGGACCGCGAACTACAACCAGATGCACCACGAACTGGCGTCAGTACAATGAAAACCTACAAAGAAAAATACAAGATTTGCAACCCCAACATCATCATCACTGACAATGTTGACAACTGCGTCCAAAACCTAACGCAGGGCCCTTGAGAATGCGATGCAAATTCTTGACTGCAACCGCCGTGCTCGAAAACTGTCCCAAAAGAAAAAACGGAGGCTGGTGTGAAGATGGAAAATTATCAGGAACCCGGCCATCAAACGCCCTCTTAATAATAAACAAGAATGTCTGAAACAAGCAATAAAGGAATTCTACAATGAAGGCTGGAACCAACACGTCAGCAACACCCTGCAACTAGTCGGAAAATGCCAACTTAACAGGGCTCTAACACGTAAGAGCGGCCTCCTCATGTCCGATCCAAGGACCAAATCGACCCTCTTACGATCCGCAAGAACAGGCCGACATCTTCACCTCCACCCTCCACAACAACTTCATGTCCAACAACGCCGCTGACGAAGAACACGTACGGGGAGCAAATACCCAACTACAAGGTATATTGACCGTTGAACTAGGCGAATATGCGCCGTTCGCCTCACCAAACGAGGGGAAGAACATTATCCTACATCAAAGTCGCCATAAACCCCTCACGAATAGATGGAATTTCGTATGCAATGCTTCAGAATATTCCGAAGAAGACGCCGGCGTACATAACACGAATATTCAACGGGGTCACCACACACCGCCACGTTCCTGTTCCATGGAATCGTACCGTCATAATCATGCTTTCTAAGTCATGATAACAAAAAAAACAGAACCCAACAACTATAGGCTAGTTTCGGCCAGAAAAATTTGACTTCAGGCCAGTACACGCAACGTCGCTACAGCTCGTTAAAGTAATAGACGATGTAGCTGAGAAATTTCAAGAGAGGAGAAACCACAGTCGTCGTCTTCCTTGATACAGAAAAGGCGTTTGATAAAGTATAGATTCAGGGACTTCTCATCAAACTATCGAACAAGTACGCATTACCAGCGGCCTACACCCAGCTTCTAAACAGCTACCTGACTGGCTGCTGACCCCTCAATACTATCCAACATCTACATCAATGACATCCTCTGCGCACAAAGTACGCAGTATGTAAGGATGACGTCATGCTCTACAGCAAGTCGAGAGTGCTAAGAGCTACAGTCAGGAAGATGCAGGAGTAGCTGGATCAGCACCAGGCTGATTCGGAAAACGGGGTTTGAAATTAAACACAAACGGAAGCCATAACCTTCACAAGGGGACAAACAACCAATCTACCGACGATACAAGTCCATCAACGGAACGTATCTTGAAACAACACAGTCAATTACCTGGAAGCAACCATCGGCTAGCAGCTGACTTCCACAACACAATCGTCAAAACACGCCAGACAAATAAAATGCCATATTCCATCATTGCGTGCCACAAGGGCCTCCCACTAAAGACCAAGCTCAACGCCTACAACCAATACATAATGCCAACTATGATATACGCAGCGTCAGCAAGGATGACATACATATCAGCTTCAAACAGGAAACGTCTGGAAAGCACCCAATCGACCACCCTCAAGAAACTTACTGGGACGCGATGGTTCGTACGCAATGAAACCATCTACAACGACCTAGGCATGGACTCCATACAAGCACACGTCCGAATACTAGCAGAAAATATCTGTTGTGGTATTGATCAATCGAATTTGACCGCGTTCCGAGAAATCGCGGCAGTTGTTGAAACGCAACAGCAACGAAAAACTCCCTAAGTATATTCTAACCGACTAATTACAACCAGACCACAAAGCCAGAAACGTGTAAGCAGTAAAAGCCAAACGGCTACCGCTGTTTTATCTAAGGACCCTGAAAAGCTCCAGTTCGACAGCATTGAAAAATGTTTCATATTAACAAGAAGACCCACGCCAGCAGCAGAGGAGAGCAGGCGTATCCAGCCAGTCAGCTCTAGTACCTGCAAAAATTCGAAGTCCAAGAGCACGTGTTGAGTTCAAGCTCTCGGGTCGCCGATTCTACATGTTCCGCAGAGGCGGAGAATAGTGCAACAAGACGTGTATGCAAAAAGAATCGTTTAACAAGCATTTCAATAACCGATTCCTTGGATAGACCTCAGCGACCATTACGATGGACTCCCGCAAGAAGATGTCGACGAAATAAAAGTACAACTCATTTCTTATTAAGCCACCATCAATGATCATATGGACAAAGTTTTAAGGAAAAGATATCTCGGTGTAGTCAATCCGATCCGAATCCGTCTGACAGTAGAAGATTTGACAGGAATGGAAAGCGCGATAGACCAAGGTAAAGCACAAAAGTGACCTCATCGCCACCGCACGAATGAAGGCAGCTGCCAAACCAGTAGGCATCGAACCCGCCAGGGGCAGGCCGCCTCAACGTCTCCCACCAGCTGAGGTCACCGACTTCTAACGTTGCTCTCACAGACGGAGCAAATGGAGAGAGACTTCGTGAAAGTCGCCCGCATGCGGAAGAAGCCTACAAAACCACTACAGCCAGCCCAGAAGCCCCACATCGAGCAGGCAAACCATTACGAAGCTCTGAAGAGCCAAGTTGAAGAAGGGTCCCAAGCCGAGCAGCCCCCCCCCCCCCAGCCAGGTGGAGACCTTCTCAACCGAGAAAATCACCTTTGCAAAAGCCAAATCGATCGAAGCAGGCTTCAGCTTGATTGCTGCCACATCCGATGACTACTGAGCCATGACCGCCTTCCTCAGCAAGAAAAGAGTCCCCTATCACACTTACCAAGTGACGGAGAATAAATCCCTGAACATGGACATCAGGAACATTTCGTAACCCCTCGACGTCACTCACGTCACAGAAGATCTCTGTGCGAAAGGATTCGGGATCACTTTCGTCACCCACATGCACATCGACAGGGTCACTAAGCACATTCCGCTCGTTCTGGTGCAGCTTGCAAAGTCGGCCGCAACAAAAAAAATGTTCGACATCAAGGAGATGTTGCATCTGCGGGTCTCCACCAAATATACGCGACCCAGTCCCGTCGTCGAAAAGTCGCACCGCTGCTAAAGGTTCGAGCATGCTCAACGCTACTGTCACACTACCCCCCTCAGATGTGTTAAATGCGGAGGAGAACATAATAGCAGCTCCTGCAACACGTCAAAGCACACGCCGGCTACGTGGGAGAATGGCCAAAGCACACAGTTAAACAAACAGCGCACTCTGCATTACTTCGATTGTTTAGAAATCACTAATTTTCACTTTCGAATCCAATTTTTAATCAGAACCTATAAAGTAGCACAACGTGACTGTCTGAAGCAAACCACAGGTTTTCGCGAAACGAACGCCGCGAGTCGGCAAGGCAGAAGAACCACATTCCAGCAGCTCCCTGCCGACTCGCGGCGTTCGTTTCGCGAAAACCTGTGGTTTGCTTCAGACAGTCACGTTGTGCTACTTTATAGGTTCTGATTAAAAATTGGATTCGAAATTGAAAATTAGTGATTTCTAAACAATCGAAGTAGTGCAGAGTGCGCTGTTTGTTTAACTGTGTGCTTTGGAAATTCTCCCACGTAGCCGGCGTGTGCTTTGACGTGGTGCAGGAGCTGCTATGATGTTCTCCTCCGCATTTAACACATCTGAGGGGGGTAGTGTGACAGTAGCGTTGAGCATGCTCGAACCTTTGGCAGCGGTGCGACTTTTCGACGACGGCACTGGGTCGCGTATATTTGGTGGAGACCCGCAGATGCAACATCTCCTTGATGTCGAACATTTTTTTTGTTGCGGCCGACTTTGCAAGCTGCACCAGAACGAGCGGAATGTGCTTAGTGACCCTGTCGATGTGCATGTGGGTGACGAAAGTGATCCCGAATCCTTTCGCACAGAGATCTTCTGTGACGTGAGTGACGTCGAGGGGTTACGAAATGTTCCTGATGTCCATGTTCAGGGATTTATTCTCCGTCACTTGGTAAGTGTGATAGGGGACTCTTTTCTTGCTGAGGAAGGCGGTCATGGCTCAGTAGTCATCGGATGTGGCAGCAATCAAGCTGAAGCCTGCTTCGATCGATTTGGCTTTTGCAAAGGTGATTTTCTCGGTTGAGAAGGTCTCCACCTGGCTGGGGGGGGGGGGGGGCTGCTCGGCTTGGGACCCTTCTTCAACTTGGCTCTTCAGAGCTTCGTAATGGTTTGCCTGCTCGATGTGGGGCTTCTGGGCTGGCTGTAGTGGTTTTGTAGGCTTCTTCCGCATGCGGGCGACTTTCACG
The DNA here is from genome assembly GCA_940337035.1 of Agriotes lineatus. NCBI lineage: Eukaryota > Metazoa > Arthropoda > Insecta > Coleoptera > Elateridae > Agriotes > Agriotes lineatus. The sequence goes on along the minus strand of CALNHX010002591.1, from coordinate 123,215 downwards.
AAGTCTCTCTCCATTTGCTCCGTCTGTGAGAGCAACGTTAGAAGTCGGTGACCTCAGCTGGTGGGAGACGTTGAGGCGGCCTGCCCCTGGCGGGTTCGATGCCTACTGGTTTGGCAGCTGCCTTCATTCGTGCGGTGGCGATGAGGTCACTTTTGTGCTTTACCTTGGTCTATCGCGCTTTCCATTCCTGTCAAATCTTCTACTGTCAGACGGATTCGGATCGGATTGACTACACCGAGATATCTTTTCCTTAAAACTTTGTCCATATGATCATTGATGGTGGCTTAATAAGAAATGAGTTGTACTTTTATTTCGTCGACATCTTCTTGCGGGAGTCCATCGTAATGGTCGCTGAGGTCTATCCAAGGAATCGGTTATTGAAATGCTTGTTAAACGATTCTTTTTGCATACACGTCTTGTTGCACTATTCTCCGCCTCTGCGGAACATGTATTGTATTGTATTGTATTTTTATTCATCATAATATACACCGTGGTGCTTAGATATGTCACAATTCCAGTTTAAATATAAAAATATAAAAATAAAAAAATACAATGCATTTACAGAAATAGTCAACTACAGATAAATACAGTAACAACAAAAATACTAAAGTCAATAAAACAAGACAGTCTTAATTTTCAACAAATCTGAAATCGGAAAGTTCATAGTAGACATTGGCCAGAAGATGTTTTTTAAGCTTAACTTTGAAGAGTTTTGTTGGGGCATGTAGAATCGGCGACCCGAGAGCTTGAACTCAACACGTGCTCTTGGACTTCGAATTGTTGCAGGTACTAGAGCTGACTGGCTGGATACGCCTGCTCTCCTCTGCTGCTGGCGTGGGTCTTCTTGTTAATATGAAACATTTTTCAATGCTGTCGAACTGGAGCTTTTCAGGGTCCTTAGATAAAACAGCGGTAGCCGTTTGGCTTTTACTGCTTACACGTTTCTGGCTTTGTGGTCTGGTTGTAGTTAGTCGGTTAGAATATACTTAGGGAGTTTTTCGTTGCTGTTGCGTTTCAACAACTGCCGCGTTTTCTCGGAACGCGGTCAGATTCGATTGATCAATACCACAACAGATATTTTCTGCTAGTATTCGGACGTGTGCTTGTATGGAGTCCATGCCTAGGTCGTTGTAGATGGTTTCATTGCGTACGAACCATCGCGTCCCAGTAAGTTTCTTGAGGGTGGTCGATTGGGTGCTTTCCAGACGTTTCCTGTTTGAAGCTGATATGTATGTCATCCTTGCTGACGCTGCGTATATCATAGTTGGCATTATGTATTGGTTGTAGGCGTTGAGCTTGGTCTTTAGTGGGAGGCCCTTGTGGCACGCAATGATGGAATATGGCATTTTATTTGTCTGGCGTGTTTTGACGATTGTGTTGTGGAAGTCAGCTGCTAGCCGATGGTTGCTTCCAGGTAATTGACTGTGTTGTTTCAAGATACGTTCCGTTGATGGACTTGTATCGTCGGTAGATTGGTTGTTTGTCCCCTTGTGAAGGTTATGGCTTCCGTTTGTGTTTAATTTCAAACCCCGTTTTCCGAATCAGCCTGGTGCTGATCCAGCTACCCCTGCATCTTCCTGACTGTAGCTCTTAGCACTCTCGACTTGCTGTAGAGCATGACGTCATCCTTACATACTGCGTACTTTGTGCGCAGAGGATGTCATTGGTGTAGATGTTGGATAGTATTGAGGGGTCAGCAGCCAGTCAGGTAGCTGTTTAGAAGCTGGGTGTAGGCCGCTGGTAATGCGTACTTGTTCGATAGTTTGATGAGAAGTCCCTGAATCTATACTTTATCAAACGCCTTTTCTGTATCAAGGAAGACGACGACGGTGGTTTCTCCTCTCTTAAAATTTCTCAGCTACATCGTCTATTACTTTAACGAGCTGTAGCGACGTTGCGTGTACTGGCCTGAAGTCAAATTTTTCTGGCCGAAACTAGCCTATAGTTGTTGGGTTCTGTTTTTTTTTGTTATCATGACTTAGAAAGCATGATTATGACGGTACGATTCCATGGAACAGGAACGTGGCGGTGTGTGGTGACCCCGTTGAATATTCGTGTTATGTACGCCGGCGTCTTCTTCGGAATATTCTGAAGCATTGCATACGAAATTCCATCTATTCGTGAGGGGTTTATGGCGACTTTGATGTAGGATAATGTTCTTCCCCTCGTTTGGTGAGGCGAACGGCGCATATTCGCCTAGTTCAACGGTCAATATACCTTGTAGTTGGGTATTTGCTCCCCGTACGTGTTCTTCGTCAGCGGCGTTGTTGGACATGAAGTTGTTGTGGAGGGTGGAGGTGAAGATGTCGGCCTGTTCTTGCGGATCGTAAGAGGGTCGATTTGGTCCTTGGATCGGACATGAGGAGGCCGCTCTTACGTGTTAGAGCCCTGTTAAGTTGGCATTTTCCGACTAGTTGCAGGGTGTTGCTGACGTGTTGGTTCCAGCCTTCATTGTAGAATTCCTTTATTGCTTGTTTCAGACATTCTTGTTTATTATTAAGAGGGCGTTTGATGGCCGGGTTCCTGATGATTTTCCATCTTCACACCAGCCTCCGTTTTTTCTTTTGGGACAGTTTTCGAGCACGGCGGTTGCAGTCAAGAATTTGCATCGCATTCTCAAGGGCCCTGCGTTAGGTTTTGGACGCAGTTGTCAACATTGTCAGTGATGATGATGTTGGGGTTGCAAATCTTGTATTTTTCTTTGTAGGTTTTCATTGTACTGACGCCAGTTCGTGGTGCATCTGGTTGTAGTTCGCGGTCCATCCTGCCTCGGACCTACGTTTACCGTGAGCAGTAGTGGGAGATGATCAGAGCTCAGGTCTTTCACTGTTTTCTGGGAGTAGTGGAATGGCACACCCTCGACTAGTATAATGTCTAGCACACCGGGTTGGTCTTGATGACTGCTTGGGACATGCGTCGGTGCTCCCCTGGATCTATGACCTCGTAGTTTTTTCCTGCTGTGTGGTTGAAGAGTCTGTGTCCTTCAGTGTTATTAACTCGAGATTCTCCGGCTTGATGTTTTGTGTTTAGACTCTCCTGAAATCGGCGTCGGGAGGTTGCGTGCCATAAAATCATCCAGATTATTGCGTTGCTAGAGGCGTCCTTGGTTGTTGCTAGGTTGATATTAGTCTTAGATATCTGGCGGCTACTCTTATTTGGACCCCCCTGACCTCCAACTCGTTTGCTTGCAGCGTAACTTGGTACTGTGCGATTTTATCTTTTACTATAATATCGAGCCAGCCACTAGCTGGAATTCCTGCTATCTGCGGTCTGTCCGTTCGATAGGTTTGACAGTTAAGATACCTTTAGTGAGACTTTTGGTGCGATTTTGATCATCATCACGTCGATGTTGAGTGGTTTAATGAGGTTTAGCATTTCTTGCATTTTGCACTGAATACCGTCGGCGTTCCAGTGGGCAATGTTTAGTTGTACGTCTACTGGTGCATTATACATCTTGTGTTATAATATCACTTATTGACAGTTATTTTGCTGATCCATTGAGTGAGGTTATCCAAGTGGATCGTGAATCCCATAGCTGATATACAGCCTACTGGTGTTGTTTGGGTGCTGGTAGCTGCTTTCGGTTTTGCTATCCTGGGGTCGATAGGCACCTTAAAGCCGGTGACTGCTGTGTTGACCGCGGTGGCGGTTTTGGGAGGTGCAACAGCCTTGTAGGTGGCGGTGGCGTGTTTGGGTGTAGTGGCATTCTTGGGTGGTGCTGGAATCCTTTTAGAGGTGGTGCCTCGCGTCTTGGGTTGAAACAGATGCGGGAGCCGTACGAGCGCTGGCTGTTACAACTGAGGCGGCAGGGATCGCAATTGCATTGCTGCTGGTGAATGCTGTTGTTGTTGATGAGACCTCTTGCGCTGTTGAGCGGAGCAGGCTGTTTGTTTCTTATTCGTCTCCCGCCTTGTGTTTGGAAACCATCTTCGTTTTTCTCTGTGATTGGCTGTGATCCTGTTGGTTCTGCTAGTAGTGGGGCTCTCGCTAGTTTCTTTTTCTTTAGCTCAGCTTGATACTCCGGGCCTTTTCGATAATTAACAGGATGCGGGCCGCTGTAGATTTTGCGTTGCTAGAGGCGTCCTTGGTTGTTGCTAGGTTGATATTAGTCTTAGATATCTGGCGGCTACTCTTATTTGGACCCCCGTGACCTCCAACTCGTTTGCTTGCAGCGTAACTTGGTACTGTGCGATTTTATCTTTTACTATAATATCGAGCCAGCCACTAGCTGGAATTCCTGCTATCTGAGGTCTGTCCGTTCGATAGGTTTGACAGTTAAGATACCTTTAGTGAAACTTTTGGTGTGATATGTGTCTCGTTGATCATCATCACGTCGACGTTGAGTGTTTTATTGAGGTTTCGCATTTCTTGCATTTTGCACTGAATGCCGTTAACGTTCCAGTGGAAGATGTTTAGTTGTGAGTTTACTGGTGTATTAACCGTCTTGTGTTATAATATCACTTATTGACACTTATTTTGTTGATCCACTGAGATAGTTTGTCCAAGCGGATCGTGAATCACATAGCTGTTATGCAGCCTACTGGTGATGTTTGGGTGTTGGTAGCTGCTTTAGGTTTTGTTGTCTTGGGGACCGGTGGTCACCTTGAAGCCGGTGGATGCTCTGTTGGCGGCGGTGGTGGTTTTGGGAATTTACCGCCACCGTTGGAGATCGTTGAATACTTTCGGGATTGTTAAATTTATTATAATTACTCTAGAGACCAGAACTATAACACCGTGATATGTGGCCACCTTTGTCTTAATTTTCTATATAAATGAATGTAAACGATAACGCACATCATAGTCATGTCTATACTATTGGTAGTTGAAGATGTGGGTAATGTATTGCATGCCGCGTATGCCGAGCCTATAAGATTAAGTCCTAGACATAGGTATGAGCTCGCTTTAAGGGGATTCTACGGCTGCAATTCGATTAAAAGTATCCATTCCGGTAACGATAAGTTTTATTATAGAGATAAGGATCTCCATGTACTCACTATTCCACATGGTTCATATGAAATCGATCAGCTAAGTTCATATTTAGAATAACACGTAGAGAGCACCATACTAAGCGCAAACAATAATACGCAAAAATGCGAAATTAAATCGATGTACATTGCGGATTTTTCAAAACCCGATTATATTGGTCGAATGCTCGGATTCAAACCAATCGAATACAAACCTAACCACACTCACATATCTGAATTGGATATACAGATAAGTAAACGCACGAATGTTTACATTGAATGCAACATCACACGAGGTTCTTATCGTAATAATTTACCTGCGCATATTCTGTATGGGTTTAGTATTTCCGTGGCGCCTGGGTTCCGTATGGAAAATGTTCTAAATGCACCTATTTATTTAGAGGTTAATGTCGAAACCATTTATAACATCGAGATCCGGCTCGCGAATCAGAAGGGTGAACTAATAGATTTTAGAAACGAGCAAGTTAGTGTAATCTTCGAGTAAACTTGTTTTAATAAATGTATACTGTTTAGAATACAAAAATAAACGTCTTACCCACTTCGCTGATTTGAACCGAAATGATGTATCCTAGGGTGGTATTTTTACCGAAAAATAAAGAAAGATATATATCGTTTACTAAATATATTCCAAATGCAAGTAATAAATGTAGATTTATAGACTCATATCGTTTTTGAGCGAGTCATCAGCATCTTATTTAGAATTTCAAGAGTTTAAAATTTTACATCATACATGAAGCCATTTAAATATGGAAGAGCTAAATCTTTTAATGAGCAAAGGAATTGTTCCTTACGAGTACATGGATAGTTGGGAAAAGTTTAATGCAACGATTCTTTCAGAAAAGTCAAAATTTTATAATAAATTGAAACAAGCTGATATTTCCTAACAAGACTACAAACATACACAGATGATTTGGAAATCATTTAAAATTAAACATTTAGGAGAATACAGTGATCTTTATCTGAACTGTGATGTTTTACTTTTGGCAGATAATTTTGAGAATTTTAGGACTAAATCTATAGAAACATATGGGTTAGATCCCAGTCACTTCTACACAACCTCCGGTTTTACTTTCCAGTGTATGCTCAAATATACATAAGTTAAATTAGAATTGTTAACTGATATAGACATGTTGCATTTTTATTGAAAGAGGTATTAGAGGCGGTATAAGTCAATGCTGTACCAAATATAGTAAAGCAAATAATAAATTTCTAAAAAATTATAATAACCCTTCTAAACACCTTCTAGATAAAGTAAATTTGCATGGTTGGTCTACGAGTCAGTATTTACCTTTGAAAAATTTTAAATGGTTTAGTGAAAAACAAGTAAACTCCATAACTTTGCAATATATTCTTGATATTTCGGATGATGCTGAAGAAGGTATAATTTTAGAAGTGGATTTAGATTGTTCGCAACATTTGCATGATCTGCATAAATATTTTCCATTTTGTGCAGAACATAAAGTCCCTCCTGGAGGCACACAAAAGAAACTACTTACAACTTTGGAACCTAAGACGCGGTATGTCATTCATTATATAAATCTAAATCAAGGTGGTCTTATAGTGCTAAAATTTCATAGAGTATTGAGTTTTAACCAATCCTTTTGGTTGAAAGACTATACCGTGTGAATAATGTAAGCCTATACATTAGCAACTTTATTTTAGCATTAATCAATTTAGCCATGCTAGTAACAATTGTCGGTTTTAAAATTACAATGAAGTAATCCAGTTTCAATTAGTTTCTGGAGTCACTGTGTTATTATTTTGTTTACTAACACCATGGTATGTCTAATTTTGCATAATTCAGCCATGTACAGTCTTACATATACATTATTCGCATTAATCAATTTGCCCATGCTAGTAACAATTGTCGGTTTTGAAATTACAATGAAATAATCCAGTTTCAATTAGTTTCTGTAGTCACTGTGTTGTTATTTTGTTTACTAACACCATGGTATGTCTAATTTTGCATAATTCAGCCATGTACAGTCTTACATATACATTATTCGCATTAATCAATTTGCCCATGCTAGTAACAATTGTCGGTTTTGAAATTACAATGAAATAATCCAGTTTCAATTAGTTTCTGTAGTCACTGTGTTGTTATTTTGTTTACTAACACCATGGTAACATTAAGTAAGTTCCCTATGTCTAATTTTGCATAATTCAGCCATGTACAGTCTTACATTATTCTCACTGTATAAACCTAAATACAAAATTACGAGCCCAGTCAACTAACACATTTTAGAAAAATGTATATAAATTAATGAATAATGCATGTTTTGGAAAAACTATAGAAACTGTTAGACATCATAGCACTTGTCTCTAGGTGGATGGTAGATACGGTGCCAATTATTACATTTCTCAACCCAACTTTCACAGCAGAACTATTCTAATTTCTCACAACTTTTGTATTTGTGCGTTGAAATTATCTTTACAGTGTCTATATTTCGTTAATATCTTTCTATTTATAAATATTAGTTACTTAGAATGCAATAAACAAAGTTCCTGAGATATCTTGTAGAAATTTACATTTCTAATTATTGAAAGCTGAAAGCTGTTTATGTTGTATAACGCGCCTGCTGCAGAATCGTAATTATAAAACCGACACACAATTATGTAACCACGTTGCAGTCTAACGAACATTCATTATTATTTTCAGATTACTGTAAACAACTGATATACAAACGAAAAAATGAGATGTTTAAGTAGAAAATGCATGCAACGTTATAAACGACACATAAGCTTTATATGAAAACGGAATGTTAATAATCTAAACGCGCTTACATACTGTCTTTCATAACCTAAATTCAGAGTTATGCACACATGTACTTTTTAATTTAGAAAATACGGGATCAGAATATTTAAGCTATTTAAATAGCCTAAGAAATTAACCCAGTAAAATAAAATTTGGTTCGCAGCGCAGGTTTCAATTTATTAACTTTACACATTGGGCGGCAAGAAAACATTCCAAACTGCATTTTTTTGTCTAGACTGTAGAACAAGGATAGCATATAAACAAGTTTTTTTAGCTGCAAACGGCATTGCTCTCGTAGTTCAACACTCAGTTGCGATCCGTTTGTTCTGTGTTCACAACCCCCTGGTAAGTTATCTTAGATACCTATATCTTAAATTTTAACTATTCATTAGAAACAAATTGAATCGCTCGTACTCTATTCTTTGACGTATCGCATACATGATTTATCTACAAGCCTTTTATTAAACATAATCATTTTAATACTATATAGGAGTATACTATTCTAAATCGTTTGTCAATAAATGTTGTTTTGCAAAATTTAATAGCTCGCAGGCGGCATGAATATTATTTTTTCACAACCGGGATTTCAAAAGTAGTTTCTATATTAAACACATCGTAACAAAATTTCTTTATTTACGAAAACTGTCGTGGAAAACAATGCTTTAGAAAATTATGCATTCTCCCCTCGATGCTGCTGTAAATAAGTGACCAGTTTTAATCATTTTTAATAAAGTTCGGATACTATTTTTCAATGTCATGCACTGGTTACAATTAACGAGCACACTTTACAACAATTTTATAAAAGAACACGGTCTAATTTCCTTTTTTTCCTTTCGTTAAGATCTGCAAGAACTTCTTTTGCAGCTGCTGGATCCTGCCAAACTGTGAGCTAGTTATTTTATATTTAATCACTACAATTTCTTATTAAGATTCTATATTATTAACTTTCAAATTCTGTTAACTGCTTGCATGCCATTAACCAACACACTTAGGCGAATGTGTTTTAAGGAGACGAGGTTGGACAATTTTGAATGGTATTTTGAAAATTAAAATAACAGCAAGTTTTTACCGACTTCACGTTGAGAGCCCTTTACGAAGGGTTTAAAATCACCCGAGGCACAATGGTTAGACGAGATTGCAACCCTCGCGGTTGTGTTCATGACGGTGATTTTTTATTCTCGCTTGATGTTGTTATGACATCGCATCACATATATGTCAACCCATTTACGCTCCTTGTTACTCTCTCTGTTACCTATAAACCTATGAACAAAATCAAGTAAAATGCTGCACGCAAACTAATACAAACTCAATTTTACAGTCAAGGTTGCCAGCTCCTACTACTGACTTCAAGGTCACCATTTCTAATTATTGCAACGCATCTCCATTTTCCCACAAGTCGACTTCTGGTGGGTAAGGACGCGGTGATTGCAACCACGAAAATACTCCAGGAGGCAGTTATCCAGAATCGTAACGGCCTTCAACTTCGCGAAGGAGGAGGACAACGCCGAAGGAGTAGACAATAGCGTTACTGTACATATTATGCAGCTGATAAGTGATTATAGCATTAGTGTTAATTGTATATCTGTATATATCTTTAGATGTTATTAAAACAACTTATGAAAATATTTGCCTCTTTCATTAAACTTGTTAAAGTGTCAGGTTGACCGAATGGTCTAAGCTAGAATTCAAATGTAATTTGATGAGAACACTAACCATGACCTTGAATAAAAAAAAGATAAGTGGCGGGGGAGTAGCAGCAACTTCGGCCGTAAAGTTTGGCCTCGGTTTCAAAGCCAAGTGTTGGGGGTGGTTCCAGAATTGAGCTGTGGCCTTGAAGTTTAGCCGTGAGCTGTGGCCTTGAAATTTGGCCTTAACTTGAAGTGTAGCCTCGGTTTCAAGAAAAAGTGGTAGGAAGAGGTTCTAGAACTGTCCATGTGGTCTTAAGTTTAGCCTTGAGCTGTGGCTTTGAAATTTGGATTTATGATGTGACCTTGAAGTCTGGCCTCGGTTTCAAGGAAAAGTGGTGGGGGGAGGTTCTACAACTGTCCATTCTAACCTACTGTCGGTACCTTCACTCAACAACATCTGGTACTAAATCCGACTAATACGGGATAAAATCTGCACTAAATGCGCAGATCTCGGTAGTATGAACTGGCTAAGAAAAACAAGAAACGACGGTAAAAATGACGAAAAAGATACTCAAAATATGAAAAGACATGGAAAAATACAAAAATAAAACTCAAAAAGGCGATAAACAACAACAAAACACAAAACTACAAATAGAAAATAAGAAAAGACAAGAAAAAACATAAAGAAAACAAGAAAAGAAACGTAAAGACAAATGACAACTAAGAAAAAACATATACACGGTCAAGAAAACTAATGAAAATAAACTAAGAACAGGAAAAGACAAGAAAAGACATATAGAAAACAAGGAAAGAAGCTCGGTAAGATATTCTACAAAAAAAACGGTTTACCAGTCCATACCACTTCGAAATGACGAAAAAAAAATTTGTGACAACAATATAAATGATAACAGACAACAATGAACATCAACGTCCCACGTTGTCGCGCCAAAATTAAGACGCACAACGGAGGGGCTTAACGAGAAGACGAAAATCAGAAAAAAAACAAGGCCACAAGTTGGGATAGCCAAAATTAAGCAGACAACGGGTGGCTTAATAAGAAAAACAAACATACAAGGCCCCAGATGTTGGGCGCCAAAATTAGCCTGTTACGGTATTAAAACAACTTTACGACACCCACCCAAGGTGAGCATCGCACCACGGAATCAGTCCTGGAAAACTGGCACACTTGCCCTGAGATTTGCTAGAAACAGGCTAAAGGCCACGGCTTGAACGCTCAGGGAGTCGGGCGTGAGTCACATGATACGTTCTGGGCAAGCGTGTTGAGGCATATATATAGGGTACGTCAAAATTATGAGGGCGCCACCAAGCCTGTCTTAACTCGAATAACCGGGCCTGGGCGGTTAAACGGGAGCGAAGCATTCAAGACACCCCGTCGATAAGAATTCTCATGAGCTGCAAGCTCAAATAACAATTTCGTATTGGAATGGTAATATTGGGACTCTTTGGCCGAGACTGCGCAATCACTGGACCTACCTGCACGCTCTGATCTCTCACGTCTCGCCGTACACCAATCTTTACATTGTAAAAGGCGCTATCTGAAACAAAGCATGCACAGGTCGAATAGGAATACTACGTCCCTTAACTAAATATGCGTCTATTGATCGCTAATTACATCTGGGCAACAAATCGTGTCGCCAAGCTTATGTTACTACTTACGTTAAGCATCAGCTGATGGACGCGCTATGCTAATGAACATATTAGAGTACAGTTGAGAAATACGCGCTCCGGCAAAAGGGCGTGTTAGTGCGCGATAACAGTCGCCGACCTGCGGTTAACACCTAGGAAGCAAAGCACAAAGCCCTCGCAAACGTAAACAAAGAAAAACTCGAACAGCTTAGGGCGCGCCAGGCCCAGCACGGCGAGGCGTTAATTCTATTTAGGTATTAATCGGTACAATATAGCGAAGTTCGCGCACCTAACGTTACTGAATTAAAAATTAGCACAAACGTAACACCAAATCATGATCGCAGAGTTCTTTAGTTATTTAGGCGATGAAACGCGAAACTCGCGCACATAAACTTACTGGCAGGCTACCAAAGTAGCGTCTTGCAGCATGGTGGCCTCAAACCGGCATTAAAAGCCGCGACAAGCACAAAGCACCAACGCTCGCACAAGTGACAGTTACTATGTTTAAATGGTTGCAATTACAAATACCTTAGTCCGCAAACGGTCCATGAGAGTGGCGTGCAGTCATTTGGTAGAAGGCGGCAGTCAGTGGCAGCTCAATCGCCAAAACACGGCATTAGGGGGTAAACGGGCTGGAATCCGCCAAGATGGCGACGTTAGGACGCTCTCCTAAGAGCACGCTACAGCGACAAAAAGGCCTACTTCGTCCTGCCTAGAAAGATCCTCGAAACAGCGAGTTGCAAGGGGAAAGCCCCTTTCTCACCAACGCAGAACTGGCCCCAAGAAGCCCTTCACACACCTACGCCTTAGCGTAAAGACGTGCCACTCACACAACCACACGCGACCTCTTAAAGGATGGCATATTCGACAACATTCGCTGAAACAGCACGGGACGGGAAAAACAGGCTGGCGTCCCCGCAAATAGCGGGAACGCCGCGAAACGGCACACTCTGCGACTTCTTCGATCAACGGCCTGACTTGAACTCCTCAAGCAAAAAGCGTTAGGACGCTTAAAGTGGCGTGAGCCAAACGGCGTTGCCACGTGACTCTCGACAGCCAATGGCGATGCGCTCCATAAAACAAATTAATTCCGGTATCAAAAACAGCCAATGGCGAAGCGCCTCAACGGAGTGATTTCTAGAAGCTTCGGAATTCTTGCGAGCGATAACACCCGGCTGCCAAAGTAGCAGCAAAGGGGTGCTCCAACTGACGAGAAATACTGCGTTTGGGGTCAAATATGTGCAAAATCATTATTGTAGAATTAGGCGATGGAGTCAAATAAATAACTAAAAGGGTTTAGCATACGGGCACGCTGCCCTAAAGCCTAGGTGGCTACTTAAAATACCAAAATGACCTGAATCAAATGTGCGGAAGATGAGATTGTACTTGTGCGCCAAAAATTGAAAATGGTTTTAACATAGCAACAAGTTGCCCTAAAGGCGTGCAATGCAATTAAGCATCTACAACAGCAAAATGACTTAACAACTTTCCCAGCATGTTTGCAAAAGAGCCTCAAAAGTTCTGTAAGCGTCTGATCCAGTACATTTAAGTTACAGTAGTGCATTAAAAAATATCGGTGGAGATATAAACCAGCGCGCACAGCTTCAAATTGTCTTATTTGGTACTCCACTAACCGCTCGATTGCCCACACGCGTTTGTAACGTAATAAAAAAAAATATTACAGTTGAAGCCAACTACTGGACGTATTAAAAATATAATTATGCAGCTTTACAGCATCATATCGTATTTAGTATTCCTCTACGTTGCCAGAAAGTTTGCAAAAGAGCTTGAAAAGTTCTGTTGGCGTCTGATCTAGTACATTTAAGTTACAGTAGTGCATTAATAAATATCAGCTGAGATATAAACAAGAGCGCACAGCTTCAATTTGTCATATTTGGTACTCCACTAACATCTAGGTTGTCCACAGGCGTTTGTAACCTAGTAAAAATATTATTACAGTTGACGCCAAATACTGGACACATTAAAATGTAATTAAGCAGCTTTACAGCATTGTGGAGTAGTTCGTATTCGTCTAAGTTGCCAGCAAGCTTGCAAAATAGCCTCATAAGTGCTGTTAGTGACCGATCTAGTACATTTAAATTATATTAGGGAATTACAAATATCGCTATAAATTTAAACCAGCTCGCACAGCTTAAAACTGGCATATTTGGTACTCCACTAACCTCTAGATTGCCCACACGCGTTTGTAACGTAATAAAAAAAATATTACAGTTGAAGCTAACTACTGGACGTATTAAAAATATAATTAAGCAGCTTTATAGCTTCGTAGTGTATTTGTATTCCTCTAAGTTGCCAGCAAGTTTGCGAAAGAGCCTGAAAAGTTTTGTTAGCTTCTGATCTAGTACATTTAAGTTACAGTAGTGCATTAACAAATATCTGTGGAGATATAAACCAGAGCGCACAGCTTCAATTTGTCATATTTGGTACTCCACTAACATCTCGGTTGTCCACAGGCTTTTGTAACCTAGTAAAAATATTATTACGGTTGACTACAAATACTGGACATATTAAAATGTAATTAAGCAGCTCTACAGCATTGTGGAGTAGTTAGTATTCGTCTAAGTTTCCAGCAAGGTTGCAAAATAGCCTCATAAGTACTGTTAGTGACCGATCTAGTACATTAAAATTATATTAGGGCATTACAAATATCGCTTTTAATTTAAACCAGCTCGCACAGCTTCAAACTGGCATATTTATTTCTCAACTATCGTATAGGTTGTCTACAGACGTTTGTAACCTAGTAAAAATATTATTACAGTTGACGCCAACTACTAAACGTATTAAAAATATAATAAAGCAGCACAGTAGTGTAGTTAATATTACTCTACGTTGCCAGCAAGTTTGCAAAAGAATCTCAAAAGTACTGTTAAGGTCCGAACTAGGTCATTTAGGTTATAGTAGTGCATTGATAAATATCTGTGGAGATATAAACCAGCGCGCACAGCCTCAGATTGTCATATTTGGTACTCCACTAAGCTCTAGGTTGCCCACATGTGTTTTAACGTAGTAACAAATTTAGTACTGTTGACGCCAATTACTGGAGGAATTAAAAATATAACTAAACAGCTTTACAGCACCTTAGAATAGTTGGTAGTGCTCTACATTTTCAGCAAGTTTGCAAAAGAGCCTCAAAGTGCTGTTAGCTTCCAGACTATTATTAAATTTAAGTTATAGTAGTTCATTAACAAATTTCGGTGGAAATTTAAACTACCTAGCACAGCTTCACATTGTCATATTTGGTACTCCACTAACCTTTACGTTACCTACACGTGTTTTTTACCTAGTAAAAATTATTACAGTTGACTCCAACTACTGGACATTGTAGAGTAGTTAGTTTTTTTTTTGTTTTTTTTGGCATTGGATGAACATCCATTTGCAACACGCGTATATTAAAATTGATATAACTTATCTCATAAAATTAATAAAATCTTTTATTTATTTTATGTTATATTTTAATGTTGTTTTCATTAATAAATTTAACTAATAGATCGTATATTTTTTTGTCAAAAGTTGCCAGAAGTGTTGCTATACGAACAGGAAGGTCAGTATTTAAGTTTCTTAGATTATTAAGGAGGTCATTGGTACTATTTGTATGTAGTTGGCAATTAAAAAACAAATGATTTATATCTGCCTCTTCGCCGTCCTGACTACATAATGGAGAATCTAGTAGGCCTATTTTGTATAAATGAGCTGGAAAGTAACCATGATTTATTTTGATTCTGGTTATTATACTAGAGTGTTTTTTATTTACATTAAAATTAAATATGTGTGGGACTTTCTTCGGGAGTTCAGGATGAATTAGGTAGTACGGATTATTTGATTTTAGGCAATTTTCTTTCCAACTAACCATCCACTCTTTGTACATATCTGTTTTATAATTATTACATAGATCTTGAGGAAGAGAGACTTGAGTGTAAATGATTGAACTTCGAGCCTGCTTTGCTGCTAGATCTACTTGTTCATTACCCTGTATTCCTGAGTGACCTTTGGCCCAAATAAGGACAACCCGACAACCCTTTCTTGATAGTTGATATAAAGAATGTTTTATTTTACATATTATCCAGCTATTAATATATTTTAAATCTTGATTATCGATACTTTGTAGTACAGATTTTGAATCAGATATTACCGTCACTTCGCGAACATCGTTATCCGCGCTCCAGCATAGACTTTTCTCTATTGCTACTGCTTCAGCTGTGTAAATGCTGCACATTTTCGGCAATCGGTATTTTAAAGTTATGGTTTTCTCTGGTATGAAAACAGCGCTGCCTACTCCTTCTTTACTTTTACTGCCGTCGGTATATATCACTGTTTTTATTTTCAATGTGTTTAAAATTGAATATACGACATTTTGGTTATAGGAAGGTATTTCTGTGTAATCAGGAAATATGACTGTGGGCTTAAAAAGTGTAAATTCATAAGAATAGGCATATCCGGGCAATACCTCTTGTGATATTATGTCATTTTTAAGTTTTTCTGTATACAAGAAAGCAGTTGTCAATGGTGGAGAATTCTTTTTCCGCCAATACGGATTTGTTAAATTTTCTGTATTTAAAAAGCCCATGCGTTTAGTTAAGGACGAGTTATATGTTCTCAGTTTAGTAATATATTTATTGGCCAGATATCGCCTCCTTAGGTGTAGTGGGGGTTCTTTAGCCTCCGCCAGGATTACATTAGTTGGAGATGATTTAAATGCACCAATGCATATTCTCACAGCTTTATAATGAATCCTATCTATTTTTTTTAGGTTTGTATTTGAAGATAACCCGTAAAATATTCTACCACAATCGATTATGGACCTTACAAATGACCTGTAGAAAAGTAGAGCTATATTTGGTGCAGACCCCCATGCCTTTCCACAAACACTTCTCAAAATATTGAGACCCTTTTCACAACGATTTGTTGTATATTCTATATGTTGTGTCCAGAGCAGTTTTGGGTCAAGTATCATTCCCAGATATTTATATCTGTTTACTATGGGAATCAAGTCTCCTTCTATATCAACGTGCGTGTCTAGTTTAATTCTGTGCCTTGTAAAGCACATAATAGCTGATTTTTCTGGAGACATCGTTAATCCCATTTCAAATAACCAGCTTTTAACTTTTCGTAGTATTTTATGTAGGTCATCTAAGCACTGTCCATAACTCTTACGGCTGACATATATACAAATATCATCTGCATATTGAACTATTTTAACATGATCATCAAATATTTCATGTAATCCTGACGTGTAGATATTAAAAAGAATAGGGCTCAGTATAGAACCTTGTGGAAGACCGTTATATACTAATCTTGGCCCATACAACACGTTATAATGATTCCTTATATAGATTTCTCTACCTCTAAAGATTTCTATAACATTATAAGCTGCTTTCTTGCATATTCCCACCCTTATCATTTTATTGAGTAAAATTTCCAAGTCCACTGAGTCATATGCCCCCTTTAAATCTAAAAACAGACATAGCAAGTATTCATTTCGTGAAAATGTCATTTGGATATCGGTATCTATTTCAGCTAGTGCGTCGGTTGTACCTAATCCCCTTCTAAAACCAAACTGCGTTTTAGGTAACATGCGTTTTGACTCTAGATCAAATTCTATGCGTAATTTTATCATTCTCTCGAATGTCTTGAGTATGCAAGACATCAGAGAGATTGGTCGGTATGAAGAAGGAAGTGCTGAATTTTTGCCTGTTTTATGGATAAGTATAATTACCACTTTTTTAAGCTCATGAACGACCTCTTGGTTAATCCACCAAGCATTGAAGATATCTAATAGTAATTCTTTTACCGATTGTGGAAGATTGTGTAACATTTTATAGGTAAAGCCATCTAGGCCTGGAGCAGTATTTTTTGATTTCTTTAGTGACACTTGCAACTCTTCTATACTGAAACGTTTAGATAGCGATTCCCCATCGAGATCTATGGGTATTTTACGAGCAACAGTGGGTGGTGCGTAGGCGTCTAATATTGCAAAAATTGTTTCGTCTGCCGTTTGAACTTTTCCAGTTACAGCATTTTTATTACTAATTGCTCTAACTGTTTTCCAAATTTTGGATATTGATGTACTCTTATTCAATGAGTTAACGTATTGTCGCCAGTTGTCGCGCTGTTTTTGTCTGCACAACCGTTTAGCTGCCGCTGTCGTATTTTTATAGTTAATATAATTATCCCAATTAGCATTTGAGATATATAGTTGTAATGCTTTCTTGCGACGCTTCACAATTGCGGTACACTCATCGTCCCACCAACAAGATTTTATTTTTCGAGTGGGAAGGAAAGGTTTTTTAATACCCATAAACTCATTTGAAACTTCGGTTAAGGTATCAACTACAGTCTGAAATTTTTCTGTATTTGATTTTGTATTTATATCGGTATTTTTTAGAGAAATCTCTATACTATTCCTAATCAAGTCCCAGTCTACTCTAGAGTCATTCCATTTTGAAGCCGGAAGTATTTTGTTTGATATTGTTCTCAATTCTGATGTAATTAGTATGGGAAAGTGATCGGATCCCGTAGTATCCGATAACACTTTCCATCTCATTTTATCAGCTAGGGTAGGTGAGACTATCGTGAGATCTACCGCTGAAGGGTTTTGCCCTGGCAATGTAATGCGAGTGGGACTACCATCGTTGATAACAATCAGATCATAGTCATCCATGGCCTCTACTAATATGTTTCCTTGAGCAGTGCTATCACTACAACCCCATAATGCGTGGTGGCAATTAAAATCCCCACAGAATATAGTCTTGTTTAACAGGGAGGTGATCCATCATGCTGATAGTGGAGGTGTCTTAATTAGAAGCAATAAAACGCAGTAGTCTTCTCCACGTACATTTATTAAAAAGGCGTCATGTTTCGAAGCCAAACTGGCTTCATCTTCAGGCCAAAATGATCATCTACAGAGGCATATGGTTAACAATAGTGTACAATGTAAAGAGAATAACTTACTGGTTAAAAACAGGTGAAACCACGTGTTCAAATTTTAGGTTAAGTTGAGGTTATGCGCTGAAGGCGAGGTAGTAATACAAAATTCACAAAGAACACCACATTGGAGAAGAAAATTAATTCAATAACCAGCAAACTACGTTATAAAGATCGTTGTACTGGTTATTACATCAAATTTAACAAATAGCAAGTAAAATAGCGACCATTCTCTGACGGAGAAGGCACTAGAATGGGAAATTTACGGTCAGTACAAAAATAACTAGAACCAGATCAAAAGTCCCTAAATTCAATGACACTGAAATTACCAGAGAGGGTCAGAAAGTAAAAGAACAAAGTTAAAACCAAAGAGGCAAAGACAAAACAACTATTTAATATTGAGGAAAATGTAATTAGTATCAAAATCTGTGACTTCATTGAGTCTGTATTCATTATTGTTGGACATAATTTCAAAAATTTCGAGTAAATTCAACAACCTACCTTTATTAGCTATATGTAAAATTTTATAATCTTTATTAGGATCAAAGTTGTGGTTATGTTCCAAAATGTGATTAGCAAAGGCTGATTTATTAGGTTGGTCGATATTAAAGTTGTTGTTTTTAATGCAAGCAGAATGTTCTTTGATTCTTTTTTTGAAAGTACGTCCAGTCTGACCAATGTAAAAGCAGTTGCATGACGAACAGTCGAGACGGTAGACACCAGATCTATCTAATAAAGGGGTGGGATCTTTATTGAAAACTACCAATTTCTGAAGGGAATTGGTAGTAGAAAAAGAAATTTGAAAATTGTATTTACTCAGTATGTTTTTAATGGACATTGAGATAGTACCGTAATAAGGGATTGAATAAAAAGTTTTGTTATCCAGGTTATTGATAGGGGTTAAGTTTGTAGAAAATTTAATACGGAGTTTATAATAAATAGGTAGAATGAGTTGAAGAGGATAACCGTTTTTGATAGCAATGTATTTAATGATGTTAAATTCATTGTTGAAGTTTTCTATGGACATAGGAATTGAAAGTAAACGTCTGAACAAAAATTTAAAATTAGCAAGTTGATGGGATAAGGGGTGAAAGGAAGAATAAGGGATAGTATGGTCAGTACAACTGGGCTTCCTATAAATACTGAAATTTAAAAAATTAGTTGTAGAACTATTGTTTTTAGTAATCAAAATGTCTAGAAAAGGTAAAGAATTATTGTGTTCAATTTCAAAAGTAAATTTAATATTAGGGTGTACTGAGTTTAGCCAGGTGATATAATCATCAATATTAGGGTTATTAGAATTAAAAATAACCAGGATATCATCGACGTACCTGCCCCAATAAATAATGTTATGAGTAAAGGGGGCTTCAATGAAAATTTTGTTTTCAAGGTTATTCATAAAAATTTCAGCTAGCAGAGGTGATAGGTTAGATCCCATGGCCAAACCAGACTTTTGTTTAAAAAATGAAGAGTCAAATTTGAAAAAGTTTTGTGATAAAGCTAAGTTTAAACAAATGAGTAAAGTTTCAACTTGGTTGTTATTAAGGTCTGAATCAAAAAGCATTTCTTTTAATAAAGACACACATTCATTAGAAGGAATGCTAGGAAAAAGGTTGGTTACATCAAAAGAACAAAGAGTGAAATTATTAGGTAAGTTTAATTTTGATAAAGTTTTTGTAAGTTCTATGGAGTTTTTTATGGCAAATTTAGGTTTGAAATTAGTGACGTTACGAATTAATTTGTTGAGCCAAGAGGTAATGACCGATACTGGGGTGTTGGAAAAGGAAACAACGGGTCTGATAGGGATGTCAGGTTTATGAATTTTAGGGAGGCCATATAATTTAGGAATGGAAGGGTTCATAATGAGTAAGGAAAGGGGGTTAATATTTAAAGATTTAATAATATCAAAATGGTCTCTAATTGTCTGTCTGACTGCTGTAATGAAACTGGGAAGAGGGTCTTTATTAAGAATTTCAAAATCAGGAGAATCAAGAAAATCACAGACCTTGTTAATATACTCGCACTTGTCTAAAATGACAAGGCAGTGACCTTTGTCAGCTTTAGTACACAATAAATTGGATTCTTTAATTTTCTTTGAGAGAATATAAGTTGTTTTGTCTAAAATGTGTGCATTATTCGAATTAGGTAAAGTTTTTTTGTAGTTAGAAATTTTTCTACTAATCTCAGCCCTAACAAGGTTCGGATTATCAATGCCTGAAGACAAAATGACTTTCTCAGAGTGAATGGCTAAATCATTAAGGCACTTATGATTGACGTTACATACCGGGTTGTTCTTTAAGCCCTTGTTTAAAATGTCCATCTCAGTGTCACTAAACTGTACATTGCTAAGATTTAAAGTTCTGTTGTGGAATTTGAAATTAAAATTAAAATTAGTAGAAACAGGATTAATATTCGAATGGGAAGTTTTGCAATCACAGTCAGAATAAATCAAATTAAAATCCCTAGAACCAGAAGGGTTGTAAGAATGAAATTGTTTAATCTTGGAATTATTGTTTTTGGTGGAGTGATTAAAATTGAAATTTTTAAAATTTTTAAGTCTTAAGTTCTTGAGTTTTTTGCAAAGTTTAGAATGAATATTGTTGCCAAAGTGGTATAGGTTATTTTTAATTCTGATTTGCAAGAGATCCCACTCGAAAAATTTTATCAAAATTAAACTTACCTAATAATTTCACTCTTTGTTCCTTTGATGTAACCAACCTTTTTCCTAGCATTCCTTCTAATGAATGTGTGTCTTTATTAAAAGAAATGCTTTTTGATTCAGACCTTAATAACAACCAAGTTGAAACTTTACTCATTTGTTTAAACTTAGCTTTATCACAAAACTTTTTCAAATTTGACTCTTCATTTTTTAAACAAAAGTCTGGTTTGACCATGGGATCTAACCTATCACCTCTGCTAGCTGAAATTTTTATGAATAACCTTGAAAACAAAATTTTCATTAAAGCCCCCTTTACTCATAACATTATTTATTGGGGCAGGTACGTCGATGATATCCTGGTTATTTTTAATTCTAATAACCCTAATATTGATGATTATATCACCTGGCTAAACTCAGTACACCCTAATATTAAATTTACTTTTGAAATTGAACACAATAATTCTTTACCTTTTCTAGACATTTTGATTACTAAAAACAATAGTTCTACAACTAATTTTTTAAATTTCAGTATTTATAGGAAGCCCAGTTGTACTGACCATACTATCCCTTATTCTTCCTTTCACCCCTTATCCCATCAACTTGCTAATTTTCAATTTTTGTTCAGACGTTTACTTTCAATTCCTATGTCCATAGAAAACTTCAACAATGAATTTAACATCATTAAATACATTGCTATCAAAAACGGTTATCCTCTTCAACTCATTCTACCTATTTATTATAAACTCCGTATTAAATTTTCTACAAACTTAACCCCTATCAATAACCTGGATAACAAAACTTTTTATTCAATCCCTTATTACGGTACTATCTCAATGTCCATTAAAAACATACTGAGTAAATACAATTTTCAAATTTCTTTTTCTACTACCAATTCCCTTCAGAAATTGGTAGTTTTCAATAAAGATCCCACCCCTTTATTAGATAGATCTGGTGTCTACCGTCTCGACTGTTCGTCATGCAACTGCTTTTACATTGGTCAGACTGGACGTACTTTCAAAAAAAGAATCAAAGAACATTCTGCTTGCATTAAAAACAACAACTTTAATATCGACCAACCTAATAAATCAGCCTTTGCTAATCACATTTTGGAACATAACCACAACTTTGATCCTAATAAAGATTATAAAATTTTACATATAGCTAATAAAGGTAGGTTGTTGAATTTACTCGAAATTTTTGAAATTATGTCCAACAATAATGAATACAGACTCAATGAAGTCACAGATTTTGATACTAATTACATTTTCCTCAATATTAAATAGTTGTTTTGTCTTTGCCTTTTTGGTTTTAACTTTGTTCTTTTACTTTCTGACCCTCTCTGGTAATTTCAGTGTCATTGAATTTAGGGACTTTTGATCTGGTTCTAGTTATTTTTGTACTGACCGTAAATTTCCCATTCTAGTGCCTTCTCCGTCAGAGAATGGTCGCTATTTTACTTGCTATTTGTTAAATTTGATGTAATAACCAGTACAACGATCTTTATAACGTAGTTTGCTGGTTATTGAATTAATTTTCTTCTCCAATGTGGTGTTCTTTGTGAATTTTGTATTACTACCTCGCCTTCAGCGCATAACCTCAACTTAACCTAAAATTTGAACACGTGGTTTCACCTGTTTTTAACCAGTAAGTTATTCTCTTTACATTGTACACTATTGTTAACCATATGCCTCTGTAGATGATCATTTTGGCCTGAAGATGAAGCCAGCTTGGCTTCGAAACATGTCGCCTTTTAATAAATGTACGTGGAGAAGACTACTGCGTTTTATTGCTTCTAAATAGTCTTGTTTGAAAATTGTCTAAATAATTTATTCCAGTCTTGTTGGTTGACTGACGCTCTAGGATGCTTATAAACTGAGACTATATTCTGCGAGCCGCTGTTGAGTTCTACTGCGCATGTCTCGATATCAGGATGACCATGATCTACTGCTATCTCTTTAAAATTTATAGTTTTCGCAATGAGAATGGATACACCACCATAACCGTCTTGCCTACCTCTTTTGACGATATTAAAACCATCTAGTTTAAACTTATCTGAATCTCTAAGCCAGGTTTCGCACAGAATAATAATATTTATATCAAATTCATTAATTAAGTTAACTAAAGAGGCTTTTCGAGGTTTTAATGATTTTATATTCCACTGTAAAATATTTATAGTTTCTTTAATATGTGTCGGCGTCATCGTCTGAATAAGAAAATTCCATTGTATTCTGATTGTTGGTGTCACAATTAATATTATTCGCCCTACTATTATTATAGCCGTCTAAGATAAAGGAAATTTGATCTCTAATGTTGCCTTCGTTTATATTTGATCGATTAATCATAACATTATTTATAAATTCTAACATTTGACATATTACTTTTTCTTTATACTGTATAAATTCATCGCGGTAAGGATTAGGTAATACAGATTGACCTTTTTGATAATCTTTATTTACAATTGAACTTGAAGGGGATTGTAAGGGAGGAGTAGGGGACGAGATGGATTTCCTTTTTTTTGATTGAGAGTGATTTTAATTTGCAAATTTATAGGCTTTACTGGTTTTTTTATTAATATAGTATTAGATTTAGGTTGCGGTAGTTCTGGAAAATGTTTGTCGTTACTTAGTAACGAAAATCTATTATGTGTTGTTACCTTAGCATAAGAAGGATTTTCCACTATGTATTCGGCTTCCTTAAAAGACAAATTTTCAAAAGCCATTACTCTTTTAATATTTTGTTGTTTTTTGAAAGCTGGACAATCACGTGAGACAGACGCATGGTTTTCACTACTACAATGTACGCATTTTTTACACTCTTTTTGGCACCCATTACCACTGCATTCTTCTCCGGCGCATTTTTGGCATCTTTTTTTTCCTTTACATTGTTGACTAGTATGGCCATAACGCAAGCACTTAAAACATTGGACCACCGGATACACGTAAGGGTCTACGGGAAAGTTTACCATATTTATTTTTTTATTTTCGGGGATTTTACTTCCTAGAAAAGTCAAAACTACCATTTGTCTATCCACGAGTGATGTTGTTTTAGATATTTCGTCGTATACTTTACGTTTCATGCGTTTAACTTCAGTGATCTTAATATTTGATTTTATAGCATTACTAATATAATCCTCCGTGAAGAAAGTGTCTACCATTCTGATTACACCCTTTTTATGAGTGTAGTATTTAGGAATGTAAGCTACAAGATTATTTTTTAAAATAATTTCATGGTTGATTAAGGCATTAGCTGAATCAAAAGTTTTAAAAATAATTTTTACGCGATTTAAACCTAACGGCTTAATATCAGAAACATTATTCCTAAACTGTTCATTTTCTAATAAGAAATGGCCCACTCTGACCGGGAATAATCGGCCCAGGTTTATCTCTTTATGTTCTAAAAGGACAAAATATGGGCCTGCATCTGTTGATTGGTATTTATTTGATAAATCGAAATTTATTTCCTTCTTAGTTTCATCAATCTGTATATCCGGGGGCGGTTTATCACCGTCCGAATCTTCACCCATTATTACTAGTTAGAACATATTTGTTAATAAATTTCTAAAATTCTTTATTTATATATTTTAAGTTTGAAAATAAAAATAACTAATTATCTTTATAACGAACCCAAAATATGTTTTGTTCCTACACTCTCACAGAACGTGCGTTCTTTACCTGCGATTGAACAAGACTGGAGTAGTTAGTATTCGTCTAAGTTGCCAGCAAGTTCGCAAAATAGCCTCATAAGTGCTGTTAGTGACCGATTTAGTACATTTAAATTATATTAGGGCATTACAATTACAGCTTTAAATATAAACCAGCTCGCGCAGCTTGAAACTGTCATATTTTCGCTCCACTATCCTATAGGTTGTCCACAGGCGTTTGTTACCTGGTAAAAATATTATTACAGCTAACGCCAACTACTGAACGTATTAAAAATACAATTAAGCAGCTTTACAGCACCCTAGAGTAGTTAGTATTCCTCTAGATTTTCAGCAAGTTCGCAAAAGAACCTCAAAAGTGCTGTTAGCTTCAGAACTATTACATTTAAGTTATAGTAGTTTATTAACAAATTTCGGTGGAGGTTTAAACCACCTCGCACAGCTTCAAGTTGTCATATTTCGTACTCCACTAACCTCTACGTTGCCCGCACGTGTTTTTTACGTAGTAAAAAATTATTACAGATGACGCCAACTACTGAACATATTAAAATGTAATTAAGCAGCTTTACAGCATTTTAGAGTAGTTAGTATTCGTCAAAATTGCTAGCAAGTTGTGTTAGCGTCTGATCTAGTACATTTAAATTATATTAGGGCATTACAAATATCGCTTTAAATTTAAACCAGCTAGCACAGCTTCAAACTGGCATATTTTTTTCTCAACTATCCTATAGGATAGCTTCAAATTGTCATATTTGGTACTCCACTAACCTCTAGGTTGACCACACTCGTTTGTAACGTAGTAAAAAAATTATTACAGTTGACGCCAACTTCTAGAAGTATTAAAAATATAATTAAGCAGCTTTACAGCACCGTAGTGTATTTAGTATTCCTCTACGTTGCCAGCAAGTTTGTAAAAGAACCTCAATAATTCTGCAAGTGTCTGATCTAGTACATTTAAGTTATAGTAGTGCATTTACAAATAGCGGTAGAGATATAAACCAGCACTCACAGCTACAAATTGTCATATTTGATACTCCACTAACACCTACGTTGGCCACATGTGTTTTTAACGTAACAAAAAACTTATTACAGTTGGCGCCATCTACTGGTCGTATTAAAAATAAAATTAAGCAGCTTTACAGCATCGTAGTGTATTTAGTATTCCTCTACGTTGCCAGAAAATTTGCAAAAGAGCCTCAAAAGTTCTGTTAGCGTCTGATCTAGTATATTTAAACTACAGTACTGTATTATCAAATATCGGTGGAGATAGAAACCAGCGCGCGAAGCTTTAAATTGTCATATTTGGTACTTTACTAACATCTAAGTTGTCCACAGGGGTTTGTAACTTAGTAAAAAAATTATTACAATTGACCCCAACTACTGGACGTATTAAAATGTAATTAAGCAGCTTTACAGCATTGTAGTGTATTTAGTATTCCTCTACGTGGCCAGCAAGTTTGCAAAAGAGCCTGAAAAGTCCCGTTAGCTTTTGATCAAATACATTTAAGTTACTGTAGTGCATTAATAAATATCAGTGGAGATATAAACCAGAGCGCACAGCTTCAATTTGTCATATGTGGTACTCCACTAACATATAGATTGTCCACAGGCGTTTGTAACCTAATAAAAATACTATTACAGTTGACGCCAACTACTGGACGTATTAAAAATATAATTAAGCAGCTTTACAGCATCGTAGTGTATTTAGTATTCCTCTACGTTGACAGCAAGTTTGCAAAAGTGCTTGAAAAGTTCTGTTGGCGTCTGATTTAGTACATTTAAGTTACTGTAGTGCATTAATTAATATCAGTGGAGATATAAACCAGAGCGCACAGCTTCAGTTTGTCATATTAGGTACTCCACTAACCTCTAGGTTGCCCACACGCGTTTGTAACGTAGTAAAAAAATTATTAGTTGACGTCATCTACTAGACATATTAAAAATATAATTAAGCAGCATTACAGTACCGTAGTGTATTTAGTATTCCTCTACGTTGCAAGCAAGTTTGCAAAAGAGTCTCAAAAGTTCAGTTAGCGTCTGATCTAGTACATTTACGTTTCAGTAGTGCATTAACAAATATCGGTGGAGATATAAACCAGCGCGAACAGCTTCAAATTGTCATATTTCTTACTCCACTAACCTCTAGGTTGAACACATGTGTTTTTAACGTATTAAAAAAATTATTACAGTTGATGCCAACTACTGGGCATACTAAAAATATAATGATGCAGCTTTACAACACCGTAGTATCTATAAAATTCCTCTACGTAGCCAGCAAGTTTGTAAAAGAACCTCAAAAGTTCTATTAGCGTCTGATCTAGTACATTTAAATTATATTAGGGCATTACAAATATCGCTTTAAATTTAAACCAGCTCGCACAGTTTCAAACTGGCATATATTTTTTTCAACTATCCTATAGGTTGTCCACAGACGTTTGTAACTTAGTAAAAATATTATTACAGTTGCCGCCAGCTACTGGAGGTATTAAAAATATAACTAAGCAGCTTTACAGCATCGTAGTGTAATTAGTATTCTACTACGTTGCCAGCAAGTTTTTCAAAAGAGCCTAATAAGTTCTGTTAGCGTCTAATCTAGTACATCTAAGTTACAGTAGTGAATTAACAAATATCGGTGGAGATATAAACCAGCGCGCACAGCTTCAACTTGTCCTATTTGGTACTCCACTAACCTCTAGGTTGTCCACAGGCGTTTGTAACCTAGTAAAAAAATTCTTACAGTTGACGCCAACTACTGGACGTATTAAAAATAAAACTAAGCAGCTTTCCAGCACCGTAGTGTATTTAGTATTCCTCTACGTTGCCAGCAAGTTTTTCAAAAGAGCCTAATAAGTTCTGTTAGCGTCTGATCTAGTACATTTAAGCTACAGTAGTGCATTACCAATTATCGGTGACGATATAAACCAGCGCGCACAGTTTCAAATTCTCATATTTGGTACTCCACAACCTCTAGGTTGCCCACATGGGTTTTTGACCTAGTAAAAAAATTCTTACAGTTGACTCTAACTACTGGACATATTAAAAATACAATTAAGCAGCTTTACATCACCGTAGTGTATTTAGTATTTCTCTACGTTGCCGGCATGTTTGCAAAAGAGCCTCAAAAGTACTGTTAGCGTCTGATCTAGTACATTTAAGTTACAGTAGTGCATTACCATATATTGGTGGAGCGCTCCCAGCCTCAAATTGTTATATTTGGTACTCCACTAACCTCTAGGTTGTCTACAGGCGTTTGTAACCTAGTAAAAATATTATTACAGTTACCGCCAACTACTAAACTAATTTAAAATATAGTTAAGCAGCTTTACAGCACCGTAGTGTAGTTACCATTACTCTACGTTGCCAGCAAGTTTGCAAAAGAGTCTCAAAAGTGCTGTTAACGTCCGAACTAGTACATTTAGGTTATAGTAGTGCATTGGTAAATATCTGTGAAGATTTAAACCAGATAGCACAGCTTCAGATTGTCATATGTGGTACTCCACTAACATCTAGGTTGTCTACAGGCGTTTGTAACCTAGTAAAAATATTATTACAGTTACCGCCAACTACTAAACTAATTAAAAATTGAGTTAAGCAGCTTTACAGCACCGTAGTGTAGTTAGCATTACTCTACATTGCCAGCAAGTTTGCAAAAGAGTCCGAAAAGTGCTGTTAACGTCCGAACTAGTATATTGAGGTTATAGTAGTGCATTGATAAATATCTGTGGCATACTAAAAATATAATGATGCAGCTTTACAACACCGTAGTATCTATAAAATTCCTCTACGTAGCCAGCAAGTTTGTAAAAGAACCTCAAAAGTTCTATTAGCGTCTGATCTAGTACATTTAAATTATATTAGGGCATTACAAATATCGCTTTAAATTTAAACCAG
This sequence comes from Agriotes lineatus, assembly GCA_940337035.1. Lineage (NCBI taxonomy): Eukaryota > Metazoa > Arthropoda > Insecta > Coleoptera > Elateridae > Agriotes > Agriotes lineatus. The sequence continues at coordinate 95,050 of CALNHX010002591.1, read as the reverse complement.
CTCGCACAGTTTCAAACTGGCATATATTTTTTTCAACTATCCTATAGGTTGTCCACAGACGTTTGTAACTTAGTAAAAATATTATTACAGTTGCCGCCAGCTACTGGAGGTATTAAAAATATAACTAAGCAGCTTTACAGCATCGTAGTGTAATTAGTATTCTACTACGTTGCCAGCAAGTTTTTCAAAAGAGCCTAATAAGTTCTGTTAGCGTCTAATCTAGTACATCTAAGTTACAGTAGTGAATTAACAAATATCGGTGGAGATATAAACCAGCGCGCACAGCTTCAACTTGTCCTATTTGGTACTCCACTAACCTCTAGGTTGTCCACAGGCGTTTGTAACCTAGTAAAAAAATTCTTACAGTTGACGCCAACTACTGGACGTATTAAAAATAAAACTAAGCAGCTTTCCAGCACCGTAGTGTATTTAGTATTCCTCTACGTTGCCAGCAAGTTTTTCAAAAGAGCCTAATAAGTTCTGTTAGCGTCTGATCTAGTACATTTAAGCTACAGTAGTGCATTACCAATTATCGGTGACGATATAAACCAGCGCGCACAGTTTCAAATTCTCATATTTGGTACTCCACAACCTCTAGGTTGCCCACATGGGTTTTTGACCTAGTAAAAAAATTCTTACAGTTGACTCTAACTACTGGACATATTAAAAATACAATTAAGCAGCTTTACATCACCGTAGTGTATTTAGTATTTCTCTACGTTGCCGGCATGTTTGCAAAAGAGCCTCAAAAGTACTGTTAGCGTCTGATCTAGTACATTTAAGTTACAGTAGTGCATTACCATATATTGGTGGAGCGCTCCCAGCCTCAAATTGTTATATTTGGTACTCCACTAACCTCTAGGTTGTCTACAGGCGTTTGTAACCTAGTAAAAATATTATTACAGTTACCGCCAACTACTAAACTAATTTAAAATATAGTTAAGCAGCTTTACAGCACCGTAGTGTAGTTACCATTACTCTACGTTGCCAGCAAGTTTGCAAAAGAGTCTCAAAAGTGCTGTTAACGTCCGAACTAGTACATTTAGGTTATAGTAGTGCATTGGTAAATATCTGTGAAGATTTAAACCAGATAGCACAGCTTCAGATTGTCATATGTGGTACTCCACTAACATCTAGGTTGTCTACAGGCGTTTGTAACCTAGTAAAAATATTATTACAGTTACCGCCAACTACTAAACTAATTAAAAATTGAGTTAAGCAGCTTTACAGCACCGTAGTGTAGTTAGCATTACTCTACATTGCCAGCAAGTTTGCAAAAGAGTCCGAAAAGTGCTGTTAACGTCCGAACTAGTATATTGAGGTTATAGTAGTGCATTGATAAATATCTGTGGAGATTTAAGCCAGCTAGCACAGCTTCATATTGTCATATTTGGTACTCCACTAACCTCTAGGTTGTCTATAGGCGTTTGTAACGTAGTAAAAATATTGTTACAGTTGACGCCAACTACTGAACGTATTAAAAATATAATTCAGCAGCTACGTTGCCAGCAAGTTGCAAAAGAGCCTCAAAAGTTCTGTTAACGTCTGATCTAGTACATTTAGTTACAGTAGTGCATTAACAAATATCGGTGGAGATATAAACCAGCGCGCACAGCTTCAAATTGTCATATTTGGTACTCCACTAACCTCTAGGTTTCCTCACACGCGTTTGTAACGTTGTAAAAAAATTATTACAGTTGACGTCAACTACTGGACGTATAAAAAATATAATTAAACAGCTTTTCAGTACGGTAGTGTATTTAGTATTCCTCTATGTAGCAAAAAAGTTTGCAAAAGAACCTCAAAAGTTCTGTTACCGTTTGATCTGGTACATTTATGTGACATTAGTGCATTAACAAATATCGGTGGATATAAACCAGCGCGCACAGCTTCAAATTGTCATATTTGGTACTCCACTAACCTCTAGGTTGACCACACGCGTTTGTAACGTAGTAAAAAAATTATTACAGTTGACTCCAACTACTGGACGTATTAAAATCATAATTCAGCAGCTTTACAGCACCGTAGTGTATTTTGTATTTCTCTACGTTGCCAGCAAGTTTGCAAAAGAGCCTCAAAAGTTCTGTTACCGTCTGATCTAGTACATTTAAGTTACAGTAATGCATTAACAATTATCGGTGTTGATATAAACCAGCACGCACAGCTTCAAATTGATATATTTGGTATTGCACTAACCTATAGGTTGCCCACATGTGTTTTTAATGAAGTAAAAAAATTATTAGAGTTGACGCCAGCTACTGGACATATTAAAATGTAATTAAGCAGCTTTACAGCATTGTAGAGTAGTTAGTATTCGTCAAAGTTGCTAGCAAGTTTGCAAAATACCCTCATAAGTGCTGTTAGTAACCGATCTAGTACATTTAGATTATATTAGGGCATTACAAATAGTGTAGTTAGTATTACTCTACGTTGCCAGCAAGTTTGCAAAAGAGTCTCAAAAGTGCTGTTAGCATCTGAACCAGTACATTTAGGTTATAGAAGTGCATTGCTAAATATCGCTGGAAATTTAAACCAGCTCGCAGAGCTTCAGATTGTCATATTTGGTACTCCACCAACCTCTAGGTTGCCCACACGCCTTTGTAACGACTGGGCATATTAAAAATATAATTAAGCAGCTTTACAGCACTGTAGTGCATTTAGTATTCCTCTACGTTGCCAGCAAGTTTGTAAAAGAGCCTCAAAAGTTCTGTTAGCGTCTGATCTAGTACATATAAGTTACAATAGTGCATTAACAAATTTCGGTGAAGATATAAACCAGCGTGCACGGCTTCAAATTGTCATATTTGGTACTCCACTAACCTCTAGGTTTCCTCACACGCGTTTGTAATGTAGTAAAAAAATTATTACCGTTGACGCTAACTACTGACGTATTGAAAATATAATTACGCAGCTTTACAGCATCTTAATGTATTTAGTATTCCTCTACGTTGCCAGCAAGTTTGCAAAAGAGCCTCAAAAGTTCTGTTAGCGTCTCATCTAGTTAGTACATTTAAGTTACAATAGTACATTAACAGATATCGGTGGAGATATAAACCAGCGCGCACAGCTTCAAACTGTCATATTTGGTACTCCACTAATCTCTAGTTTGCCCCCATGTGCTTTTAAAGTAATAAAAAGATTATTACAGTTGACTCGAACTACTGGGTGTATTTAAAATATAATTAAGCAGCTTTACAGCATCGTTGTGTATTTAGTATTCCTTTACTTGACAGCAAGTTTGCAAAAGAGTATCAAAAGTTCTGTTAGCGTCTGATCTAGTACATTTAAGTTACAGTAATGAATTAACAAATATCTGTGGAAATATGAACCAGCGCGCACAGTTTCAAATTGTCATATTTGATACTCCACTGACCTCTAGTTTGCCCTCATGTGCTTTTAACGTAGAAAAAAAATATTACAGTGACGCCAACTACTGGACGTATTAAAAATATAACTAAGCAGTTTACAGTACCGTAGTGTATTTAGTATTCCTCTACGTTGCCAGCAAGTTTGCAAAAGAGCCTTAAAAGTTCTGTTAGCGTCGGATCTAGTACATCTAATAACAGTAGCGCATTAACAAATATCGGTGGCGATATCAACCAGCGCGCACAGCTACAAATTGTCATATTTGGTACTCCACTAACCTCTAGGTTGCCCACATGTGTTTTTAACTTAGTAAAAAATGTATTACGATTGACGCCAACTACTGGACGTATTAAAAATATAACTAAGCAGTTTACAGCACCGTAGTGTACTTAGTATTCCTCTACGTTGCCAGCAAGTTTGCAAAAGAGCCTTAAAAGTTCTGTTAGCGTCGGATCTAGTACATCTAATAACAGTAGCGCATTAACAAATATCGGTGGCGATATCAACCAGCGCGCACAGCTACAAATTGTCATATTTGGTACTCCACTAACCTCTAGGTTGCCCACATGTGTTTTTAACTTAGTAAAAAATGTATTACGATTGACGCCAACTACTGGACGTATTAAAAATATAATTAAGCGGCGTTACAGCACCGTAGTGTATTTAGTATTCCTCTACGTTGCCAGCAAGTTTGCAAAAGAGCATCAAAAGTTCTGTTAGCGTCTAATCTAGTACATTTAAGTTACAGTAGTGCATTAACAAATATCGATGGAGATATGAAGCAGCGCGCAAAGCTTCAAATTGTCATATTTGGTACTCCACTAACCTTAAGGATGTCCATAGGCGCTTTTAACGTAGTAAAAAAATTATTACAGTTGACGCCAATTACTGGACGTTCTAATATATAATTAAGCAGCTTTACAGCACCGTAGGGTATCTAGTATTCCTCAACGTTGCCTGCAAGTTTACAAAAGAGCCTCAAAAGTTCTGTTAGCGTCTGATCTATTACATTTAAGTTACACTAGTGCATTAACAAATATCGGTGGAGATATAATCCAGCGCGCACAGCTACAAATTGTCATATTTGGTACTCCACTAACCTCTAGGTTGCCCACATGTGTTTTTAACTTAGTAAAAAATGTATTACGATTGACGCCAACTACTGGACGTATTAAAAATATAACGAAGCAGCATTACAGCACCCTAGAGTAGTTAGTGTGCTTTACATTGTCAGCAAATTTGCAAAAGAACCTCAAAAGTTCTGTTAGCGTCTGATCTAGTACATTCAAGTTACAATAGTGCATTAACAAATTTCGGTAGAGATATAAAGCAACTCGCACAGCTTCAAATTGTCATATTTGGTACTCCACTAACTTCTACGTTGCCCACAGGCGTTTGTACGTAGTCAAAAAATTATTACAGTTGACGCCAACTACTGAAAGTATTAAAAATATAATTAAGCGGCGTTACAGCACCGTAGTGTTTTTAGTATTCCTCTACGTTGCCAGCAAGTTTGCAAAAGAGCATCAAAGTTCTGTTAGCGTCTAATCTAGTACATTTAAGTTACAGTAGTGCATTAACAAATATCGATGGAGATATGAAGCAGCGCGCAAAGCTTCAAATTGTCATATTTGGTACTCCACTAACCTTAAGGATGTCCATAGGCGCTTTTAACGTAGTAAAAAAATTATTACAGTTGACGCCAATTACTGGACGTTCTAAATATATAATTAAGCAGCTTTACAGCACCGTAGGGTATCTAGTATTCCTCAACGTTGCCTGCAAGTTTACAAAAGAGCCTCAAAAGTTCTGTTAGCGTCTGATCTATTACATTTAAGTTACACTAGTGCATTAACAAATATCGGTGGAGATATAATCCAGCGCGCACAACTTAAAACTGTCATATTTGGTACTCCACTTACCACTAGGTTCCCCACATGTGTTTTTAACGTAGTAAAAAAATTATTACAGTTGACGCCAGTTACTTGACATTCTAAATATATAATTAAGCAGCTTTACAGCACCGTAGTGTATTTAGCATTCCTCTACGTTTCCAGCAAGTTTACAAAAGAGCCTCAAAAGTTCTGTTAACGTCTGAGCTAGTACATTTCAGTTACAGTAGTGCATTAATAAATATCGGTGGTAATATAAACCAGCGCGCACAGCTTCAAATTGTCATATTTGGTGCTCCACTAACCTTTAGGTTGTCAATAGGCGTTTGTAACGTAGTAAAAAAATTATTACAGTTGACGCCAATTACTGAACGTTCTAAATGTATAATTAAGCAGCTTTACAGCACCGTAGTGTATGTAGTATTCCTCTACGTTGCCAGCAAGTTTACAAAAGAGCCGCAAAAGTTCTGTTAGCGTCTGATCTAGTACATTTAAGTTACAGTAAGGCATTAATTTATATCGGTGGTAAACCAGCGCGCACAGCTTCAAATTGTCATATTTGGTACTCCACTAACCTCTAGGTTGTCAATAGACGTTTGTACGTAGTAAATAAATAGTACAGTTGACGACAATTACTGACGTTCTAAATATATAATTAAGCACCTTTACAGCAAAGTAGTGTATTTAGTATTCCTCTACGTTGCCAGCAAGTTTACAAAAGAGCCCAAAACTTCTGTTAGCGTCTGATCTAGTACATTTAAGTTACAGTAGTGCATTAACAAATATCAATGGAGATATGAACCAGCGCGCACAGCTTCAAATTGTCATATTTGGTACTCCACTAACCTCTAGGTTGTCGATAGGTGTTTGTAACGTAGTAAAAAAATATTACAGGTGACGCCAATTACTGAACGTTCTAAATGTATAACTAGCAGTTTGACATCACCGCAGTATATCTAGTATTCCTCTACGTTGCCAGCAAGTTTACAAATGTGCCTCAAAAGTTCTGTTAACGTCTGATCTAGTACATTTAAGTTACAGTAGTGCATTAACAAATATCGGTGGAGATATGAAACAGCGCGAAAAGCTTCAAATTGTCATATTTGGTACTCCACTAATCTCTAGGTTGTCCATAGGCATTTGTAACGTACTAAAAAAATTATTACCGTTAACGCCAGTTAGTGGACGTTCTAAATATATAATTAAGCAGCTTTACAGCACCGTAGTGTATCTAGTATTCCTCTACGTTGCCAGCATGTTTACGAAAGAGCCTCAACAGTTCTGTTAGCGTCTGACCTAGTACACATAAGTTACAGTAGTGCATTAACAAATATCGATGGAGATATAAACCAGCGCGCACAGCTTCAAATTGTCATATTAGGTACTCCACAAACCTCTAGGTTGTCGATAGGCGTTTGTAACGTAGTAAAATAATATTACATGTGACGCCAGTGACTGGACGTTCTAAATGTATAATTAAGCAGCTCTACAGCACCGTAGTGTATGTAGTATTCCTCTACGTTGCCAGCAAGTTTACGAAAGAGCCTCAACAGTTCTGTTAGCGTCTGACCTAGTACACATAAGTTACAGTAGTGCATTAACAAATATCGATGGAGATATAAAGCAGCGCGCATAGCTTCAAATTGTCATATTTGGTACTGCACTTACCTCTAGGTTGTCGATAGGCGTTTGTAACGTAGTAAAATAATATTACATGTGACGCCAGTGACTGGACGTTCTAAATGTATAATTAAGCAGCTCTACAGCACCGTAGTGTATGTAGTATTCCTCTACGTTGCCAGCAAGTTTACAAAAAAGCTCAAAAGTTCTGTTAGCGTCTGATCTAGTACATTTAATTTACAGTAGTGCATTATCAAATACCGATGAGTTATAAACCTCGCTAACAGCTTCAAATTGTCATATTTGGTACTCCACTAACCTCTAGGTTGTCGATAGGTGTTTGTAACTTAGTAAAAAAATATTACATGTGACGCCAATTACTGAACGTTCTAAATGTATAACTAAGCAGTTTGACATCACCGCAGTATATCTAGTATTCCTCTACGTTGCCAGCAAGTTTACAAATGTGCCTCAAAGTTCTGTTAACGTCTGATCTACGTCTGATCTAGTACATTTAAGTTACAGTAGTGCATTAACAAATATAGATGGAGATATGAAACAGCGCGAAAAGCTTCAAATTGTCATATTTGGTACTCCACTAATCTCTAGGTTGTCCATAGGCGTTTGCAACGTAGTAAAAGAAGTATTACAGTTGACTCCAATTACTGGACGTTCTAAATATATAATTAAGCAGCTTTACAGCACCGTAGTGTACTTAGTATTCCTCTACGTTGCCAGCAAGATTACAAAAGAGCCTCAAAAGATCTGTTAGCGTCTGATCTAGTACATTTAAGTTACAGTAGTGCATTAACAAATATCGATGGAGTTATAAACCAGCGCGAACAGCTTTAAATTGTCATATTTGGTACTCCACTAATCTCTAGGTTGTCCATAGGCATTTGTAACGTACTAAAAAAATTATTACAGTTAACGCCAGTTAGTGGACGATCTAAATATATAATTAAGCAGCTTTACAGCACCGTAGTGTATCTAGTATTCCTCTACGTTGCCAGCATGTTTACGAAAGAGCCTCAACAGTTCTGTTAGCGTCTGACCGAGTACACATAAGTTACAGTAGTGCATTAACAAATATCGATGGAGATATAAAGCAGCGCGCATAGCTTCAAATTGTCATATTTGGTACTGCACTTACCTCTAGGTAGTCGATAGGTGTTTGTAACGTAGTAAAATAATATTACATGTGACGCCAGTTACTGGACGTTCTAAATGTATAATTAAGCAGCTCTACAGCACCGTAGTGTATGTAGTATTTCTTTACGTTGCCAGCAAGTTTACAAAAAAGCCTCAAAAGTTCTGTTAGCGTCTGATCTAGTACATTTAAGTTACAGTAATGCATTAACAAATATCGATGGAGATATAAACCAGCGCGCACAGCTTTAAATTGTCATATTTGGTACTCCACTAACCTCTAGGTTGTCGATAGGCGTTTGTAACGTAGTAAAATAATATTACAGGTGACGCCAGTTACTGGACGTTCTAAATGTATAATTAAGCAGCTCTACAGCACCGTAGTGTATGTAGTATTCCTCTACGTTGCCAGCAAGTTTACAAAAAAGCCTCAAAAGTTCTGTTAGCGTCTGATCTAGTACATTTAAGTTACAGTAATGCATTAACAAATATCGATGGAGATATAAACCAGCGCGCAGCTTCAAATTGTCATATTTGGTACTCCACTAACGTCTAAGTTGTCGATAGGCGTTTGTAACGTAGTAAAAAAATATTACAGGTGACGCCAGTTACTGGACGTTTTAAATGTATAATTAAGCAGCTCTACAGCACCATAGTGTACGTAGTATTCCTCTACATTGCCAGCAAGCTTACGAAAGAGCCTCAACAGTTCTGTTAGCGTCTGATCTAGTACATTTAAGTTACAGTAGTGCATTAATAAATATCGGTGGAGATATAAACCAGCGCGCACAGCTTCAAATTGTCATATTTGGTACTCCACTAACCTCTAGGTTGTTGATAGGCGTTTGTAACGTCGTAACAAAATTATTTCAGTTGCCGCCAATTACTGGACGTTCTAAATGTATAACTAAGCAGCTTTGCAGCACCGTAGTGTATTTAGTATTCCTCTACGTTGCCAGCAAGTTTGCAAAAGAGCCTCAAAAGTTCTGTTAGCGTCTAATCTAGTACATTTAAGTTACAGTAGTGCATTAACAAATATCGATGGAGTTATAAACCAGCGCGCACAGCTTCAAATTGTCATATTTGGTACTCCACTAACCTCTAGGTTGTCGATAGGCGTTTGTAACGTAGTAAAATAATATTACATGTGACGCCAGTGACTGGGCGTTCTAAATGTATAATTAAGCAGCTCTACAGCACCGTAGTGTATGTAGTATTCCTCTACGTTGCCAGCAAGTTTACAAAAAAGCCTCAAAAGTTCTGTTAGCGTCTGATCTAGTACATTTAAGTTACAGTAGTGCATTAACAAATATCGATGGAGTTATAAACCAGCGCGAACAGCTTCAAATTGTCATATTTGGTACTCCACTAACCTCTAGGTTGTCGATAGGTGTTTGTAACGTAGTAAAAAAATATTACAGGTGACGCCAATTACTGAACGTTCTAAATGTATAACTAAGCAGTTTGACATCACCGTAGTATATCTAGTATTCCTCTACGTTGCCAGCAAGTTAACAAAAGTGCCTCAAAAGTTCTGTTAACGTCTGATCTAGTACATTTAAGTTACAGTAGTGCATTAACAAATATCGGTGGAGATATGAAACAGCGCGAAAATCTTCAAATTGTCATATTTGGTACTCCACTAACCTCTAGGTTGTCCATGAGCGTTTGCAACGTAGTAAAAGAATTATTACAGTTGACTCCAATTACTGGACGTTCTAAATATATAATTAAGCAGCTTTACAGCACCGTAGTGTACTTAGTATTCCTCTACGTTGCCAGCAAGATTACAAAAGAGCCTCAAAAGATCTGTTAGCGTCTGATCTAGTACATTTATGTGACATTAGTGCATTAACAAATATAGGTGGAGATATAAACCAGCGCGCAAAGGTTCCAATTGTCATATTTGGTACTCCACTACCCTATAGGTTGTCTACAGGCGTTTTTAACCTAGAAACAATATTATTACATTTGACGCCAACTACTGGACGTATTAAAAATATAATTAAGCAGCTTTACAGCACCGTAGTGTATTTTGTATTTCTCTACGTTGCCAGCAAGTTTGCAAAAGAGCCTGAAAAGTTCTGTTACCGTCTGATCTAGTACATTTATGTGACATTAGTGCATTAACAAATATAGGTGGAGATATAAACCAGCGCGCAAAGGTTCCAATTGTCATATTTGGTACTCCACTACCCTATAGGTTGTCTACAGGCGTTTGTAACCTAGAAACAATATTATTACATTTGACGCCAACTACTGGACGTATTAAAAATATAATTAAGCAGCTTTACAGCACCGTAGTGTATTTTGTATTTCTCTACGTTGCCAGCAAGTTTGCAAAAAAGCCTCAAAAGTTCTGTTACCGTCTGATCTAGTACATTTATGGGGCAGTAGTGCATTAACAAATACCGGTGGAGATGTAAACCAGCGCGGACAGCTTCCTATTGTCATATTTGGTACTCCACTATCCTCTAGGTTGTCCACAGGCGTTTGTAACCTAGCAAAAATATTATTACAGTTGACGCCAACTACTGAACGTATTAAAATTATAATTCAGCAGCTTTACAGCACCGTAGTGTATTTTGTATTTCTCTACGTTGCCAGCAAGTTTGCAAAAGAGCCTCAAAAGTTCTGTTACCGTCTGATCTAGTACATTTAAGTTACAGTAATGCATTAACAATTATCGGTGTTGATATAAACCAGCACGCACAGCTTCAAATTGATATATTTGGTATTGCACTAACCTATAGGTTGCCCACATGTGTTTTTAATGAAGTAAAAAAATTATTAGAGTTGACGCCAGCTACTGGACATATTAAAATGTAATTAAGCAGCTTTACAGCATTGTAGAGTAGTTAGTATTCGTCAAAGTTGCTAGCAAGTTTGCAAAATAGCCTCATAAGTGCTGTTAGTAACCGATCTAGTACATTTAGATTATATTAGGGCATTACAAATAGTGTAGTTAGAATTACTCTACGTTGCCAGCAAGTTTGCAAAAGAGTCTCAAAAGTGCTGTTAGCATCTGAACTAGTACATTTAGGTTATAGAAGTGCATTGCTAAATATCGCTGGAAATTTAAACCAGCTCGCAGAGCTTTAGATTGTCATATTTGGTACTCCACCAACCTCTAGGTTGCCCACACGCCTTTGTAACGACTGGGCATATTAAAAATATAATTAAGCAGCTTTACAGCACTGTAGTGCATTTAGTATTCCTCTACGTTGCCAGCAAGTTTGTAAAAGAGCCTCAAAAGTTCTGTTAGCGTCTGATGTAGTACATATAAGTTACAATAGTGCATTAACAAATTTCGGTGAAGATATAAACCAGCGTGCACGGCTTCAAATTGTCATATTTGGTACTCCACTAACCTCTAGGTTTCCTCACACGCGTTTGTAATGTAGTAAAAAAATTATTACCGTTGACGCTAACTACTGACGTATTGAAAATATAATTACGCAGCTTTACAGCATCTTAATGTATTTAGTATTCCTCTACGTTGCCAGCAAGTTTGCAAAAGAGCCTCAAAAGTTCTGTTAGCGTCTCATCTAGTTAGTACATTTAAGTTACAATAGTACATTAACAGATATCGGTGGAGATATAAACCAGCGCGCACAGCTTCAAACTGTCATATTTGGTACTCCACTAATCTCTAGTTTGCCTCCATGTGCTTTTAATGTAATAAAAAGATTATTACAGTTGACTCGAACTACTGGGTGTATTTAAAATATAATTAAGCAGCTTTACAGCATCGTTGTGTATTTAGTATTCCTTTACTTGACAGCAAGTTTGCAAAAGAGTATCAAAAGTTCTGTTAGCGTCTGATCTAGTACATTTAAGTTACAGTAATGAATTAACAAATATCTGTGGAAATATGAACCAGCGCGCACAGTTTCAAATTGTCATATTTGATACTCCACTGACCTCTAGTTTGCCCTCATGTGCTTTTAACGTAGAAAAAAAATATTACAGTGACGCCAACTACTGGACGTATTAAAAATATAACTAAGCAGTTTACAGCACCGTAGTGTATTTAGTATTCCTCTACGTTGCCAGCAACTTTGCAAAAGAGCCTTAAAAGTTCTGTTAGCCTCGGATCTAGTACATCTAATAACAGTAGCGCATTAACAAATATCGGTGGCGATATCAACCAGCGCGCACAGCTACAAATTGTCATATTTGGTACTCCACTAACCACTAGGTTGCCCACATGTGTTTTTAACTTAGTAAAAAATGTATTACGATTGACGCCAACTACTGGACGTATTAAAAATATAACGAAGCAGCATTACAGCACCCTAGAGTAGTTAGTGTTGCTTTACATTGTCAGCAAATTTGCAAAAGAACCTCAAAAGTTCTGTTAGCGTCTGATCTAGTACATTCAAGTTACAATAGTGCATTAACAAATTTCGGTAGAGATATAAAGCAGCTCGCACAGCTTCAAATTGTCATATTTGGTACTCCACTAACTTCTACGTTGCCCACAGGCGTTTGTAACGTAGTCAAAAAATTATTACAGTTGACGCCAACTACTGAAAGTATTAAAAATATAATTAAGCGGCGTTACAGCACCGTAGTGTATTTAGTATTCCTCTACGTTGCCAGCAAGTTTGCAAAAGAGCATCAAAAGTTCTGTTAGCGTCTGATCTAGTACATTTAAGTTACAGTAGTGCATTAACAAATATCGATGGAGATATGAAGCAGCGCGCAAAGCTTCAAATTGTCATATTTGGTACTCCACTAACGTTACGGTTGTCCATAGGCGCTTTTAACGTAGTAAAAAAATTATTACAGTTGACGCCAATTACTGGACGTTCTAAATATATAATTAAGCAGCTTTACAGCACCGTAGGGTATCTAGTATTCCTCTACGTTGCCTGCAAGTTTACAAAAGAGCCTCAAAAGTTCTGTTAGCGTCTGATCTATTACATTTAAGTTACACTAGTGCATTAACAAATATCGGTGGAGATATAATCCAGCGCGCACAACTTAAACTCTCATATTTGGTACTCCACTTACCACTAGGTTCCCCACATGTGTTTTTAACGTAGTAAAAAAATTATTACAGTTGACGCCAGTTACTTGACATTCTAAATATATAATTAAGCAGCTTTACAGCACCGTAGTGTATTTAGCATTCCTCTACGTTTCCAGCAAGTTTACAAAAGAGCCTCAAAAGTTCTGTTAACGTCTGAGCTAGTACATTTAAGTTACAGTAGTGCATTAACAAATATCTGTGGAGATATAAACCAGCGCGCACAGCTTCAAATTGTCATATTTGGTACTCCACTAACCACTAGGTTGTCCATAGGCGTTTGTAACGTACTAAAAAATTATTACAGGTAACGCCAATTACTGGACGTTCTAAATATATAATTAAGCAGCTTTACAGCACCGTAGGGTATCTAGTATTCCTCTACGTTGCCTGCAAGTTTACCAAAGAGCCTCAAAAGTTCTGTTAGCGTCTGATCTATTACATTTCAGTTACAGTAGTGCATTAATAAATATCGGTGGTAATATAGCACAGCTTCAAATTGTGATATTTGGTGCTCCACTAACCTCTAGGTTGTCAATAGGCGTTTGTAACGAAGTAAAAAAATTATTACAGTTGGCGCCAATTACTGAATGTTCTAAATGTATAATTAAGCAGCTTTACAGCACCGTAGTGTATGTAGTATTCCTCTACGTTGCCAGCAAGTTTACAAAAGAGCCGCAAAAGTTCTGTTAGCGTCTGATCTAGTACATTTAAGTTACAGTAAGGCATTAATATATATTTGTGGTAAACCAGCGCGCACAGCTTCAAATTGTCATATTTGGTGCTCCACTAACCTCTAGGTTGTCAATAGGCGTTTGTAACGTAGTAACAAAATTATTACAGTTGACGCCAATTACTGAACGTTCTAAATGTATAATTAAGCAGCTTTACAGCACCGTAGTGTATGTAGTATTCCTCTACGTTGCCAGCAAGTTTACAAAAGAGCCGCCAAACTTCTGTTAGCGTCTGATCTAGTACATTTAAGTTACAGTAGTGCATTAACAAATATCAATGGAGATATGAACCAGCGCGCACAGCTTCAAATTGTCATATTTGGTACTCCACTAACCTTAAGGTTGTCCATAGGCATTTTTAACGTAGTAAAAAAATTATTACAGTTGACGCCAATTACTGGACGTTGTAAATATATAATTAAGCAGCTTTACAGCACCGTAGTATATCTAGTATTCCTCTACGTTGCCAGCAAGTTTACAAAAGTGCCTCAAAAGTTCTGTTAACGTCTGATCTACTACATTTAAGTTACAGTAGTGCATTAACAAATATCGATGGAGATATGAAACAGCGCGAACAGCTTCAAATTGTCATATTTGGTACTCCACTAATCTCTAGGTTGTCCATAGGCGTTTGCAACGTAGTAAAAGAATTATTACAGTTGACTCCAACTACTGGATGTTCTAAATATATAATTAAGCAGCTTTACAGCACCGTAGTGTACTTAGTATTCCTCTACGTTGCCAGCAAGGTTACAAAAGAGCCTCAAAAGATCTGTTAGCGTCTGATCTAGTACATTTAAGTTACAGTAGTGCTTTAACAAATATCGATGGAGTTATAAACCAGCGCGAACAGCTTTAAATTGTCATATTTGGTATTCCACTAATCTCTAGGTTGTCCATAGGCATTTGTAACTTACTAAAAAAATTATTACAGTTAACGCCAGTTAGTGGACGTTCTAAATATATAATTAAGCAGCTTTACAGCACCGTAGTGTATCTAGTATTCCTCTACGTTGCCAGCAAGTTTACGAAAGAGCCTCAACAGTTCTGTTAGCGTCTGACCTAGTACACATAAGTTACAGTAGTGCATTAACAAATATCGATGGAGATATAAACCAGCGCGCACAGCTTCAAATTGTCATATTTGGTACTCCACTAACCTCTAGGTTGTCGATAGGCGTTTGTAACGTAGTAAAATAATATTACATGTGACGCCAGTGACTGGACGTTCTAAATGTATAATTAAGCAGCTCTACAGCACCGTAGTGTATGTAGTATTCCTCTACGTTGCCAGCAAGTTTACAAAAAAGCCTCAAAAGTTCTGTTAGCGTCTGATCTAGTACATTTAATTTACAGTAGTGCATTAACAAATATCGATGGAGTTATAAACCAGCGCTAACAGCTTCAAATTGTCATATTTGTTACTCCACTAACCTCTAGGTTGTCGATAGGTGTTTGTAACGTAGTAAAAAAATATTACAGGTGACGCCAATTACTGAACGTTCTAAATGTATAACTAAGCAGTTTGACAGCAACGTAGTATATCTAGTATTCCTCTAGGTTGCCAGCAAGTTTACAAAAGTGCCTCAAAAGTTCTGTTAACGTCTGATCTAGTACATTTAAGTTACAGTAGTGCATTAACAAATATCGGTGGAGATATGAAACAGGTTGAAAAGCTTCAAATTGTCATAGTTGGTACTCCACTAATCTCTAGGTTGTCCATAGGCGTTTGCAACGAAGTAAAAAAATTATTACAGTTGACTCCAATTACTGGACGTTCTAAATATATAATTAAGCAGCTTTACAGCACCGTAGTGTACTTAGTATTCCTCTACGTTGCCAGCAAGATTATAAAAGAGCCTCAAAATATCTGTTAGCGTCTGATCTAGTACATTTAAGTTACAGTAGTGCATTAACAAATATCGATAGAGTTGTAAACCAGCGCGAACAGCTTTAAATTGTCATATTTGGTACTCCACTAATCTCTAGGTTGTCCATAGGCATTTGTAACTTACTAAAAAAATTATTACAGTTAACGCCAGTTAGTGGACGTTCTAAATATATAATTAAGCAGCTTTACAGCACCGTAGTGTATCTAGTATTCCTCTACGTTGCCAGCAAGTTTACGAAAGAGCCTCAACAGTTCTGTTAGCGTCTGACCTAGTACACATAAGTTACAGTAGTGCATTAACAAATATCGATGGAGATATAAACCAGCGCGCACAGCTTCAAATTGTCATATTTGGTACTCCACTAACCTCTAGGTTGTCGATAGGCGTTTGTAACGTAGTAAAATAATATTACATGTGACGCCAGTGACTGGACGTTCTAAATGTATAATTAAGCAGCTCTACAATACCGTAGTGTATGTAGTATTCCTCTACGTTGCCAGCATGTTTACAAAAAAGCCTCAAAAGTTCTGTTAGCGTCTGATCTAGTACATTTAATTTACAGTAGTGCATTAACAAATATCGATGGAGTTATAAACCAGCGCTAACAGCTTCAAATTGTCATATTTGGTACTCCACTAACCTCTAGGTTGTCGATAGGTGTTTGTAACGTAGTAAAAAAATATTACAGGTGACGCCAATTACTGAACGTTCTAAATGTATAACTAAGCAGTTTGACAGCAACGTAGTATATCTAGTATTCCTCTAGGTTGCCAGCAAGTTTACAAAAGTGCCTCAAAAGTTCTGTTAAAGTCTGATCTAGTACATTTAAGTTACAGTAGTGCATTAACAAATATCGGTGGAGATATGAAACAGCTTGAAAAGCTTCAAATTGTCATATTTGGTACTCCACTAATCTCTAGGTTGTCCATATGCGTTTGCAACGTAGTAAAAAAATTATTACAGTTGACTCCAATTACTGGACGTTCTAAATATATAATTAAGCAGCTTTACAGCACCGTAGTGTACTTAGTATTCCTCTACGTTGCCAGCAAGATTATAAAAGAGCCTCAAAAGATCTGTTAGCGTCTGATCTAGTACATTTAAGTTACAGTAGTGCATTAACAAATATCGATGGAGTTGTAAACCAGCGCGAACAGCTTTAAATTGTCATATTTGGTACTCCACTAATCTCTAGGTTGTCCATAGGCATTTGTAACTTACTAAAAAAATTATTACAGTTAACGCCAGTTAGTGGACGTTCTAAATGTATAATTAAGCAGCTCTACAGCACCGTAGTGTATGTAGTATTCCTCTACGTTGCCAGCAAGTTTACAAAAAAGCCTCAAAAGTTCTGTTAGCGTCTGATCTAGTACATTTAAGTTACAGTAATGCATTAACAAATATCGATGGAGTTATAAACCAGCTCGAACAGCTTCAAATTGTCATATTTGGTACTCCACCAACCTCTAGGTTGTCGATAGGTGTTTGTAACGTAGTAAAAAAATATTACAGGTGACGCCAATTACTGAACGTTCTAAATGTATAACTAAGCAGTTTGACATCACCGCAGTATATCTAGTATTCCTCTACGTTGCCAGCAAGTTTACAAAAGTGCCTCAAAAGTTCTGTTAACGTCTGATCTAGTACATTTAAGTTACAGTAGTGCATTAACAAATATCGGTGGAGATATGAAACAGCGCGAAAAGCTTCAAATTGTCATATTTGGTACTCCACTAATCTCTAGGTTGTCCATAGGCGTTTGCAACGTAGTAAAAGAAGTATTACAGTTGACTCCAATTACTGGACGTTCTAAATATATAATTAAGCAGCTTTACAGCACCGTAGTGTACTTGGTATTCCTCTACGTTGCTAGCAAGATTACAAAAGAGCCTCAAAAGATCTGTTAGCGTCTGATCTAGTACATTTAAGTTACAGTAGTGCATTAACAAATATCGATGGAGTTATAAACCAGCGCGAACAGCTTTAAATTGTCATATTTGGTACTCCACTAATCTCTAGGTTGTCCATAGGCATTTGTAACGTACTAAAAAAATTATTACAGTTAACGCCAGTTAGTGGACGTTCTAAATATATAATTAAGCAGCTTTACAGCACCGTAGTGTATCTAGTATTCCTCTACGTTGCCAGCAAGTTTACGAAAGAGCCTCAACAGTTCTGTTAGCGTCTGACCTAGTACACATAAGTTACAGTAGTGCATTAACAAATATCGATGGAGATATAAACCAGCGCGCACAGCTTCAAATTGTCATATTTGGTACTCCACAAACCTCTAGGTTGTCGATAGGCGTTTGTAACGTAGTATAATAATATTACATGTGACGCCAGTGACTGGACGTTCTAAATGTATAATTAAGCAGCTTTACAGCACCGTAGTGTATGTAGTATTCCTCTACGTTGCCAGCAAATTTACGAAAGAGCCTCAACAGTTCTGTTAGCGTCTGACCTAGTACACATAAGTTACAGTAGTGCATTAACAAATATCGATGGAGATATAAACCAGCGCGCATAGCTTCAAATTGTTATATTTGGTACTGCACTTACCTCTAGGTTGTCGATAGGCGTTTGTAACGTAGTAAAATAATATTACATGTGACGCCAGTTACTGGCCGTTCTAAATGTATAATTAAGCAGCTCTACAGCACCGTAGTGTATGTAGTATTCCTTTACGTTGCCAGCAAGTTTACAAAAAAGCCTCAAAAGTTCTGTTAGCGTCTGAGCTAGTACATTTAAGTTACAGTAATGCATTAACAAATATCGATGGAGATATAAACCAGCGCGCACCGCTTTAAATTGTTATATTTGGTACTCCACTAACCTCTAGGTTGTCGATAGGCGTTTGTAACGTAGTAAAATAATATTACAGGTGACGCCAGTTACTGGACGTTCTAAATGTATAATTAAGCAGCTCTACAGCACCGTAGTGTATGTAGTATTCCTTTACGTCGCCAGCAAGTTTACAAAAAAGCCTCAAAAGTTCTGTTAGCGTCTGAGCTAGTACATTTAAGTTACAGTAATGCATTAACAAATATCGATATAGATATAAACCAGCGCGCACAGCTTCAAATTGTCATATTTGGTACTCCACTAACCTCTAGGTTGTCGATAGGCGTTTGTAACGTAGTAAAAAAATATTACAGGTGACGCCAGTTACTGGACGTTCTAAATGTATAATTAAGCAGCTCTACAGCACCATAGTGTACGTAGTATTCCTCTACATTGCCAGCAAGCTTACAAAAGAGCCTCAACAGTTCTGTTAGCGTCTGATCTAGTACATTTAAGTTACAGTAGTGCATTAATAAATATCGGTGGAGATATAAACCAGCGCGCACAGCTTCAAATTGTCATATTTGGTACTCCACTAACCTCTAGGTTGTTGATAGGCGTTTGTAACGTCGTAAAAAAATTATTTCAGTTGACGCCAATTACTGGACGTTATAAATGTATAACTAAGCAGCTTTGCAGCACCGTAGTGTATTTAGTATTCCTCTACGTTGCCAGCAAGTTTGCAAAAGAGCCTCAAAAGTTCTGTTAGCGTCTGATCTAGTACATTTAAGTTACAGTAGTGCATTAACAAATATCGATGGATTTATAAACCAGCGCGCACAGCTTCAAATTGTCATATTTGGTACACCTCTAACCTCTAGGTTGTCGATAGGCGTTTGTAACGTTGTAAAATAATATTACATGTGACGCCAGTGACTGGACGTTCTAAAT
Organism: Agriotes lineatus; assembly: GCA_940337035.1. NCBI lineage: Eukaryota > Metazoa > Arthropoda > Insecta > Coleoptera > Elateridae > Agriotes > Agriotes lineatus. Next base: position 75,627 of record CALNHX010002591.1, on the reverse strand, counting down.
GTATAATTAAGCAGCTCTACAGCACCGTAGTGTATTTAGTATTCCTCTACGTTGCCAGCAAGTTTACAAAAGTGCCTCAAAAGTTCTGTTAACGTCTGATCTACTACATTTAAGTTACAGTAGTGCATTAACAAATATCGATGGAGATATGAAACAGCGCGAAAAGCTTCAAATTGTCATATTTGGTACTCCACTAATCTCTACGTTGTCCATAGGCGTTTGCAACGTAGTAAAAGAATTATTACAGTTGACTCCAACTACTGGATGTTCTAAATATATAATTAAGCAGCTTTACAGCACCGTAGTGTACTTAGTATTCCTCTACGTTGCCAGCAAGGTTACAAAAGAGCCTCAAAAGATCTGTTAGCGTCTGATCTAGTACATTTAAGTTACAGTAGTGCTTTAACAAATATCGATGGAGTTATAAACCAGCGCGAACAGCTTTAAATTGTCATATTTGGTATTCCACTAATCTCTAGGTTGTCCATAGGCATTTGTAACTTACTAAAAAAATTATTACAGTTAACGCCAGTTAGTGGACGTTCTAAATATATAATTAAGCAGCTTTACAGCACCGTAGTGTATCTAGTATTCCTCTACGTTGCCAGCAAGTTTACGAAAGAGCCTCAACAGTTCTGTTAGCGTCTGACCTAGTACACATAAGTTACAGTAGTGCATTAACAAATATCGATGGAGATATAAACCAGCGCGCACAGCTTCAAATTGTCATATTTGGTACTCCACTAACCTCTAGGTTGTCGATAGGCGTTTGTAACGTAGTAAAATAATATTACATGTGACGCCAGTGACTGGACGTTCTAAATGTATAATTAAGCAGCTCTACAGCACCGTAGTGTATGTAGTATTCCTCTACGTTGCCAGCAAGTTTACAAAAAAGCCTCAAAAGTTCTGTTAGCGTCTGATCTAGTACATTTAATTTACAGTAGTGCATTAACAAATATCGATGGAGTTATAAACCAGCGCTAACAGCTTCAAATTGTCATATTTGTTACTCCACTAACCTCTAGGTTGTCGATAGGTGTTTGTAACGTAGTAAAAAAATATTACAGGTGATGCCAATTACTGAACGTTCTAAATGTATAACTAAGCAGTTTGACAGCAACGTAGTATATCTAGTATTCCTCTAGGTTGCCAGCAAGTTTACAAAAGTGCCTCAAAAGTTCTGTTAACGTCTGATCTAGTACATTTAAGTTACAGTAGTGCATTAACAAATATCGGTGGAGATATGAAACAGGTTGAAAAGCTTCAAATTGTCATAGTTGGTACTCCACTAATCTCTAGGTTGTCCATAGGCGTTTGCAACGAAGTAAAAAAATTATTACAGTTGACTCCAATTACTGGACGTTCTAAATATATAATTAAGCAGCTTTACAGCACCGTAGTGTACTTAGTATTCCTCTACGTTGCCAGCAAGATTATAAAAGAGCCTCAAAATATCTGTTAGCGTCTGATCTAGTACATTTAAGTTACAGTAGTGCATTAACAAATATCGATGGAGTTGTAAACCAGCGCGAACAGCTTTAAATTGTCATATTTGGTACTCCACTAATCTCTAGGTTGTCCATAGGCATTTGTAACTTACTAAAAAAATTATTACAGTTAACGCCAGTTAGTGGACGTTCTAAATATATAATTAAGCAGCTTTACAGCACCGTAGTGTATCTAGTATTCCTCTACGTTGCCAGCAAGTTTACGAAAGAGCCTCAACAGTTCTGTTAGCGTCTGACCTAGTACACATAAGTTACAGTAGTGCATTAACAAATATCGATGGAGATATAAACCAGCGCGCACAGCTTCAAATTGTCATATTTGGTACTCCACTAACCTCTAGGTTGTCGATAGGCGTTTGTAACGTAGTAAAATAATATTACATGTGACGCCAGTGACTGGACGTTCTAAATGTATAATTAAGCAGCTCTACAATACCGTAGTGTATGTAGTATTCCTCTACGTTGCCAGCAAGTTTACAAAAAAGCCTCAAAAGTTCTGTTAGCGTCTGATCTAGTACATTTAATTTACAGTAGTGCATTAACAAATATCGATGGAGTTATAAACCAGCGCTAACAGCTTCAAATTGTCATATTTGGTACTCCACTAACCTCTAGGTTGTCGATAGGTGTTTGTAACGTAGTAAAAAAATATTACAGGTGACGCCAATTACTGAACGTTCTAAATGTATAACTAAGCAGTTTGACAGCAACGTAGTATATCTAGTATTCCTCTAGGTTGCCAGCAAGTTTACAAAAGTGCCTCAAAAGTTCTGTTAAAGTCTGATCTAGTACATTTAAGTTACAGTAGTGCATTAACAAATATCGGTGGAGATATGAAACAGCTTGAAAAGCTTCAAATTGTCATATTTGGTACTCCACTAATCTCTAGGTTGTCCATATGCGTTTGCAACGTAGTAAAAAAATTATTACAGTTGACTCCAATTACTGGACGTTCTAAATATATAATTAAGCAGCTTTACAGCACCGTAGTGTACTTAGTATTCCTCTACGTTGCCAGCAAGATTATAAAAGAGCCTCAAAAGATCTGTTAGCGTCTGATCTAGTACATTTAAGTTACAGTAGTGCATTAACAAATATCGATGGAGTTGTAAACCAGCGCGAACAGCTTTAAATTGTCATATTTGGTACTCCACTAATCTCTAGGTTGTCCATAGGCATTTGTAACTTACTAAAAAAATTATTACAGTTAACGCCAGTTAGTGGACGTTCTAAATATATAATTAAGCAGCTTTACAGCACCGTAGTGTATCTAGTATTCCTCTACGTTGCCAGCAAGTTTACGAAAGAGCCTCAACAGTTCTGTTAGCGTCTGACCTAGTACACATAAGTTACAGTAGTGCATTAACAAATATCGATGGAGATATAAACCAGCGCGCACAGCTTCAAATTGTCATATTTGGTACTCCACTAACCTCTAGGTTGTCGATAGGCGTTTGTAACGTAGTAAAATAATATTACATGTGACGCCAGTGACTGGACGTTCTAAATGTATAATTAAGCAGCTCTACAATACCGTAGTGTATGTAGTATTCCTCTACGTTGCCAGCAAGTTTACAAAAAAGCCTCAAAAGTTCTGTTAGCGTCTGATCTAGTACATTTAATTTACAGTAGTGCATTAACAAATATCGATGGAGTTATAAACCAGCGCTAACAGCTTCAAATTGTCATATTTGGTACTCCACTAACCTCTAGGTTGTCGATAGGTGTTTGTAACGTAGTAAAAAAATATTACAGGTGACGCCAATTACTGAACGTTCTAAATGTATAACTAAGCAGTTTGACAGCAACGTAGTATATCTAGTATTCCTCTAGGTTGCCAGCAAGTTTACAAAAGTGCCTCAAAAGTTCTGTTAAAGTCTGATCTAGTACATTTAAGTTACAGTAGTGCATTAACAAATATCGGTGGAGATATGAAACAGCTTGAAAAGCTTCAAATTGTCATATTTGGTACTCCACTAATCTCTAGGTTGTCCATATGCGTTTGCAACGTAGTAAAAAAATTATTACAGTTGACTCCAATTACTGGACGTTCTAAATATATAATTAAGCAGCTTTACAGCACCGTAGTGTACTTAGTATTCCTCTACGTTGCCAGCAAGATTATAAAAGAGCCTCAAAAGATCTGTTAGCGTCTGATCTAGTACATTTAAGTTACAGTAGTGCATTAACAAATATCGATGGAGTTGTAAACCAGCGCGAACAGCTTTAAATTGTCATATTTGGTACTCCACTAATCTCTAGGTTGTCCATAGGCATTTGTAACTTACTAAAAAAATTATTACAGTTAACGCCAGTTAGTGGACGTTCTAAATGTATAATTAAGCAGCTCTACAGCACCGTAGTGTATGTAGTATTCCTCTACGTTGCCAGCAAGTTTACAAAAAAGCCTCAAAAGTTCTGTTAGCGTCTGATCTAGTACATTTAAGTTACAGTAATGCATTAACAAATATCGATGGAGTTATAAACCAGCTCGAACAGCTTCAAATTGTCATATTTGGTACTCCACCAACCTCTAGGTTGTCGATAGGTGTTTGTAACGTAGTAAAAAAATATTACAGGTGACGCCAATTACTGAACGTTCTAAATGTATAACTAAGCAGTTTGACATCACCGCAGTATATGTAGTATTCCTCTACGTTGCCAGCAAGTTTACAAAAGTGCCTCAAAAGTTCTGTTAACGTCTGATCTAGTACATTTAAGTTACAGTAGTGCATTAACAAATATCGGTGGAGATATGAAACAGCGCGAAAAGCTTCAAATTGTCATATTTGGTACTCCACTAATCTCTAGGTTGTCCATAGGCGTTTGCAACGTAGTAAAAGAAGTATTACAGTTGACTCCAATTACTGGACGTTCTAAATATATAATTAAGCAGCTTTACAGCACCGTAGTGTACTTGGTATTCCTCTACGTTGCTAGCAAGATTACAAAAGAGCCTCAAAAGATCTGTTAGCGTCTGATCTAGTACATTTAAGTTACAGTAGTGCATTAACAAATATCGATGGAGTTATAAACCAGCGCGAACAGCTTTAAATTGTCATATTTGGTACTCCACTAATCTCTAGGTTGTCCATAGGCATTTGTAACGTACTAAAAAAATTATTACAGTTAACGCCAGTTAGTGGACGTTCTAAATATATAATTAAGCAGCTTTACAGCACCGTAGTGTATCTAGTATTCCTCTACGTTGCCAGCAAGTTTACGAAAGAGCCTCAACAGTTCTGTTAGCGTCTGACCTAGTACACATAAGTTACAGTAGTGCATTAACAAATATCGATGGAGATATAAACCAGCGCGCACAGCTTCAAATTGTCATATTTGGTACTCCACAAACCTCTAGGTTGTCGATAGGCGTTTGTAACGTAGTATAATAATATTACATGTGACGCCAGTGACTGGACGTTCTAAATGTATAATTAAGCAGCTTTACAGCACCGTAGTGTATGTAGTATTCCTCTACGTTGCCAGCAAATTTACGAAAGAGCCTCAACAGTTCTGTTAGCGTCTGACCTAGTACACATAAGTTACAGTAGTGCATTAACAAATATCGATGGAGATATAAACCAGCGCGCATAGCTTCAAATTGTTATATTTGGTACTGCACTTACCTCTAGGTTGTCGATAGGCGTTTGTAACGTAGTAAAATAATATTACATGTGACGCCAGTTACTGGCCGTTCTAAATGTATAATTAAGCAGCTCTACAGCACCGTAGTGTATGTAGTATTCCTTTACGTTGCCAGCAAGTTTACAAAAAAGCCTCAAAAGTTCTGTTAGCGTCTGAGCTAGTACATTTAAGTTACAGTAATGCATTAACAAATATCGATGGAGATATAAACCAGCGCGCACCGCTTTAAATTGTTATATTTGGTACTCCACTAACCTCTAGGTTGTCGATAGGCGTTTGTAACGTAGTAAAATAATATTACAGGTGACGCCAGTTACTGGACGTTCTAAATGTATAATTAAGCAGCTCTACAGCACCGTAGTGTATGTAGTATTCCTTTACGTCGCCAGCAAGTTTACAAAAAAGCCTCAAAAGTTCTGTTAGCGTCTGAGCTAGTACATTTAAGTTACAGTAATGCATTAACAAATATCGATATAGATATAAACCAGCGCGCACAGCTTCAAATTGTCATATTTGGTACTCCACTAACCTCTAGGTTGTCGATAGGCGTTTGTAACGTAGTAAAAAAATATTACAGGTGACGCCAGTTACTGGACGTTCTAAATGTATAATTAAGCAGCTCTACAGCACCATAGTGTACGTAGTATTCCTCTACATTGCCAGCAAGCTTACAAAAGAGCCTCAACAGTTCTGTTAGCGTCTGATCTAGTACATTTAAGTTACAGTAGTGCATTAATAAATATCGGTGGAGATATAAACCAGCGCGCACAGCTTCAAATTGTCATATTTGGTACTCCACTAACCTCTAGGTTGTTGATAGGCGTTTGTAACGTCGTAAAAAAATTATTTCAGTTGACGCCAATTACTGGACGTTATAAATGTATAACTAAGCAGCTTTGCAGCACCGTAGTGTATTTAGTATTCCTCTACGTTGCCAGCAAGTTTGCAAAAGAGCCTCAAAAGTTCTGTTAGCGTCTGATCTAGTACATTTAAGTTACAGTAGTGCATTAACAAATATCGATGGATTTATAAACCAGCGCGCACAGCTTCAAATTGTCATATTTGGTACACCTCTAAACTCTAGGTTGTCGATAGGCGTTTGTAACGTTGTAAAATAATATTACATGTGACGCCAGTGACTGGACGTTCTAAATGTATAATTAAGCAGCTCTACAGCACCGTAGTGTATTTAGTATTCCTCTACGTTGCCAGCAAGTTTAAAAAAGTGCCTCAAAAGTTCTGTTAACGTCTGATCTACTACATTTAAGTTACAGTAGTGCATTAACAAATATCGATGGAGATATGAAACAGCGCGAAAAGCTTCAAATTGTCATATTTGGTACTCCACTAATCTCTAGGTTGTCCATAGGCGTTTGCAACGTAGTAAAAGAATTATTACAGTTGACTCCAACTACTGGATGTTCTAAATATATAATTAAGCAGCTTTACAGCACCGTAGTGTACTTAGTATTCCTCTACGTTGCCAGCAAGGTTACAAAAGAGCCTCAAAAGATCTGTTAGCGTCTGATCTAGTACATTTAAGTTACAGTAGTGCTTTAACAAATATCGATGGAGTTATAAACCAGCGCGAACAGCTTTAAATTGTCATATTTGGTATTCCACTAATCTCTAGGTTGTCCATAGGCATTTGTAACTTACTAAAAAAATTATTACAGTTAACGCCAGTTAGTGGACGTTCTAAATATATAATTAAGCAGCTTTACAGCACCGTAGTGTATCTAGTATTCCTCTACGTTGCCAGCAAGTTTACGAAAGAGCCTCAACAGTTCTGTTAGCGTCTGACCTAGTACACATAAGTTACAGTAGTGCATTAACAAATATCGATGGAGATATAAACCAGCGCGCACAGCTTCAAATTGTCATATTTGGTACTCCACTAACCTCTAGGTTGTCGATAGGCGTTTGTAACGTAGTAAAATAATATTACATGTGACGCCAGTGACTGGACGTTCTAAATGTATAATTAAGCAGCTCTACAGCACCGTAGTGTATGTAGTATTCCTCTACGTTGCCAGCAAGTTTACAAAAAAGCCTCAAAAGTTCTGTTAGCGTCTGATCTAGTACATTTAATTTACAGTAGTGCATTAACAAATATCGATGGAGTTATAAACCAGCGCTAACAGCTTCAAATTGTCATATTTGTTACTCCACTAACCTCTAGGTTGTCGATAGGTGTTTGTAACGTAGTAAAAAAATATTACAGGTGATGCCAATTACTGAACGTTCTAAATGTATAACTAAGCAGTTTGACAGCAACGTAGTATATCTAGTATTCCTCTAGGTTGCCAGCAAGTTTACAAAAGTGCCTCAAAAGTTCTGTTAACGTCTGATCTAGTACATTTAAGTTACAGTAGTGCATTAACAAATATCGGTGGAGATATGAAACAGGTTGAAAAGCTTCAAATTGTCATAGTTGGTACTCCACTAATCTCTAGGTTGTCCATAGGCGTTTGCAACGAAGTAAAAAAATTATTACAGTTGACTCCAATTACTGGACGTTCTAAATATATAATTAAGCAGCTTTACAGCACCGTAGTGTACTTAGTATTCCTCTACGTTGCCAGCAAGATTATAAAAGAGCCTCAAAATATCTGTTAGCGTCTGATCTAGTACATTTAAGTTACAGTAGTGCATTAACAAATATCGATGGAGTTGTAAACCAGCGCGAACAGCTTTAAATTGTCATATTTGGTACTCCACTAATCTCTAGGTTGTCCATAGGCATTTGTAACTTACTAAAAAAATTATTACAGTTAACGCCAGTTAGTGGACGTTCTAAATATATAATTAAGCAGCTTTACAGCACCGTAGTGTATCTAGTATTCCTCTACGTTGCCAGCAAGTTTACGAAAGAGCCTCAACAGTTCTGTTAGCGTCTGACCTAGTACACATAAGTTACAGTAGTGCATTAACAAATATCGATGGAGATATAAACCAGCGCGCACAGCTTCAAATTGTCATATTTGGTACTCCACTAACCTCTAGGTTGTCGATAGGCGTTTGTAACGTAGTAAAATAATTATACATGTGACGCCAGTGACTGGACGTTCTAAATGTATAATTAAGCAGCTCTACAATACCGTAGTGTATGTAGTATTCCTCTACGTTGCCAGCAAGTTTACAAAAAAGCCTCAAAAGTTCTGTTAGCGTCTGATCTAGTACATTTAATTTACAGTAGTGCATTAACAAATATCGATGGAGTTATAAACCAGCGCTAACAGCTTCAAATTGTCATATTTGGTACTCCACTAACCTCTAGGTTGTCGATAGGTGTTTGTAACGTAGTAAAAAAATATTACAGGTGACGCCAATTACTGAACGTTCTAAATGTATAACTAAGCAGTTTGACAGCAACGTAGTATATCTAGTATTCCTCTAGGTTGCCAGCAAGTTTACAAAAGTGCCTCAAAAGTTCTGTTAAAGTCTGATCTAGTACATTTAAGTTACAGTAGTGCATTAACAAATATCGGTGGAGATATGAAACAGCTTGAAAAGCTTCAAATTGTCATATTTGGTACTCCACTAATCTCTAGGTTGTCCATATGCGTTTGCAACGTAGTAAAAAAATTATTACAGTTGACTCCAATTACTGGACGTTCTAAATATATAATTAAGCAGCTTTACAGCACCGTAGTGTACTTAGTATTCCTCTACGTTGCCAGCAAGATTATAAAAGAGCCTCAAAAGATCTGTTAGCGTCTGATCTAGTACATTTAAGTTACAGTAGTGCATTAACAAATATCGATGGAGTTGTAAACCAGCGCGAACAGCTTTAAATTGTCATATTTGGTACTCCACTAATCTCTAGGTTGTCCATAGGCATTTGTAACTTACTAAAAAAATTATTACAGTTAACGCCAGTTAGTGGACGTTCTAAATGTATAATTAAGCAGCTCTACAGCACCGTAGTGTATGTAGTATTCCTCTACGTTGCCAGCAAGTTTACAAAAAAGCCTCAAAAGTTCTGTTAGCGTCTGATCTAGTACATTTAAGTTACAGTAATGCATTAACAAATATCGATGGAGTTATAAACCAGCTCGAACAGCTTCAAATTGTCATATTTGGTACTCCACCAACCTGTAGGTTGTCGATAGGTGTTTGTAACGTAGTAAAAAAATATTACAGGTGACGCCAATTACTGAACGTTCTAAATGTATAACTAAGCAGTTTGACATCACCGCAGTATATCTAGTATTCCTCTACGTTGCCAGCAAGTTTACAAAAGTGCCTCAAAAGTTCTGTTAACGTCTGATCTAGTACATTTAAGTTACAGTAGTGCATTAACAAATATCGGTGGAGATATGAAACAGCGCGAAAAGCTTCAAATTGTCATATTTGGTACTCCACTAATCTCTAGGTTGTCCATAGGCGTTTGCAACGTAGTAAAAGAAGTATTACAGTTGACTCCAATTACTGGACGTTCTAAATATATAATTAAGCAGCTTTACAGCACCGTAGTGTACTTGGTATTCCTCTACGTTGCTAGCAAGATTACAAAAGAGCCTCAAAAGATCTGTTAGCGTCTGATCTAGTACATTTAAGTTACAGTAGTGCATTAACAAATATCGATGGAGTTATAAACCAGCGCGAACAGCTTTAAATTGTCATATTTGGTACTCCACTAATCTCTAGGTTGTCCATAGGCATTTGTAACGTACTAAAAAAATTATTACAGTTAACGCCAGTTAGTGGACGTTCTAAATATATAATTAAGCAGCTTTACAGCACCGTAGTGTATCTAGTATTCCTCTACGTTGCCAGCAAGTTTACGAAAGAGCCTCAACAGTTCTGTTAGCGTCTGACCTAGTACACATAAGTTACAGTAGTGCATTAACAAATATCGATGGAGATATAAACCAGCGCGCACAGCTTCAAATTGTCATATTTGGTACTCCACAAACCTCTAGGTTGTCGATAGGCGTTTGTAACGTAGTAAAATAATATTACATGTGACGCCAGTGACTGGACGTTCTAAATGTATAATTAAGCAGCTTTACAGCACCGTAGTGTATGTAGTATTCCTCTACGTTGCCAGCAAATTTACGAAAGAGCCTCAACAGTTCTGTTAGCGTCTGACCTAGTACACATAAGTTACAGTAGTGCATTAACAAATATCGATGGAGATATAAACCAGCGCGCATAGCTTCAAATTGTTATATTTGGTACTGCACTTACCTCTAGGTTGTCGATAGGCGTTTGTAACGTAGTAAAATAATATTACATGTGACGCCAGTTACTGGCCGTTCTAAATGTATAATTAAGCAGCTCTACAGCACCGTAGTGTATGTAGTATTCCTTTACGTTGCCAGCAAGTTTACAAAAAAGCCTCAAAAGTTCTGTTAGCGTCTGAGCTAGTACATTTAAGTTACAGTAATGCATTAACAAATATCGATGGAGATATAAACCAGCGCGCACCGCTTTAAATTGTTATATTTGGTACTCCACTAACCTCTAGGTTGTCGATAGGCGTTTGTAACGTAGTAAAATAATATTACAGGTGACGCCAGTTACTGGACGTTCTAAATGTATAATTAAGCAGCTCTACAGCACCGTAGTGTATGTAGTATTCCTTTACGTCGCCAGCAAGTTTACAAAAAAGCCTCAAAAGTTCTGTTAGCGTCTGAGCTAGTACATTTAAGTTACAGTAATGCATTAACAAATATCGATATAGATATAAACCAGCGCGCACAGCTTCAAATTGTCATATTTGGTACTCCACTAACCTCTAGGTTGTCGATAGGCGTTTGTAACGTAGTAAAAAAATATTACAGGTGACGCCAGTTACTGGACGTTCTAAATGTATAATTAAGCAGCTCTACAGCACCATAGTGTACGTAGTATTCCTCTACATTGCCAGCAAGCTTACAAAAGAGCCTCAACAGTTCTGTTAGCGTCTGATCTAGTACATTTAAGTTACAGTAGTGCATTAATAAATATCGGTGGAGATATAAACCAGCGCGCACAGCTTCAAATTGTCATATTTGGTACTCCACTAACCTCTAGGTTGTTGATAGGCGTTTGTAACGTCGTAAAAAAATTATTTCAGTTGACGCCAATTACTGGACGTTATAAATGTATAACTAAGCAGCTTTGCAGCACCGTAGTGTATTTAGTATTCCTCTACGTTGCCAGCAAGTTTGCAAAAGAGCCTCAAAAGTTCTGTTAGCGTCTGATCTAGTACATTTAAGTTACAGTAGTGCATTAACAAATATCGATGGATTTATAAACCAGCGCGCACAGCTTCAAATTGTCTTATTTGGTACACCTCTAACCTCTAGGTTGTCGATAGGCGTTTGTAACGTTGTAAAATAATATTACATGTGACGCCAGTGACTGGACGTTCTAAATGTATAATTAAGCAGCTCTACAGCACCGTAGTGTATTTAGTATTCCTCTACGTTGCCAGCAAGTTTACAAAAAAGCCTCAAAAGTTCTGTTAGCGTCTGTTCTAGTACATTTAAGTTACAGTAATGCATTAACAAATATCGATGGAGATATAAACCAGCGCACACATCTTCAAATTGTCATATTTGGTACTCCACTAACCTCTAGGTTGTCGATAGGCGTTTGTAACGTAGTAAAAAAATATTACAGGTGACGCCAGTTACTGGACGTTCTAAATGTATAATGAAGCAGCTCTACAGCACCATAGTGTACGTAGTATTCCTCTACATTGCCAGCAAGCTTACAAAAAAGCTTCAACAGTTCTGTTAGCGTCTGATCTAGTACATTTAAGTTACAGTAGTGCATTAATAAATATCGGTGGAGATATAAACCACCGCGCACAGCTTCTAATTGTCATATTTGGTACTCCACTAACCTCTAGGTTGTTGATAGGCGTTTGTAACGTCGTAAAAAAATTATTTCAGTTGACGCCAATTACTGGACGTTATAAATGTATAACTAAGCAGCTCTACAGCACCGTAGTGTATGTAGTATTCCTCTACGTTGCCAGCAAGTTTACAAAAAAGCCTCAAAAGTTTTGTTAGCGTCTGATCTAGTACATTTAAGTTACAGTAGTGCATTAACAAATATCGATGGAGTTATAAACCAGCGCGAACAGCTTCAAATTGTCATATTTGGTACTCCACTAACCTCTAGGTTGTCGATAGGTGTTTGTAACGTAGTAAAAAAATATTACAATTGACGCCAATTATAGAACGTTCTAAATGTATAACTAAGCAGTTTGACATCACCGTAGTATATCTAGTATTCCTCTACGTTGCCAGCAAGTTAACAAAAGTGCCTCAAAAGTTCTGTTAACGTCTGATCTAGTACATTTAAGTTACAGTAGTGCATTAACAAATATCGGTGGAGATATGAAACAGCGCGAAAAGATTCAAATTGTCATATTTGGAACTCCACTAATCTCTAGGTTGTCCATAGGCGTTTGCAACGTAGTAAAAGAATTATTACAGTTGACTCCAATTACTGGACGTTCTAAAGATATAATTAAGCAGCTTTACAGCACCGTAGTGTACTTAGTATTCCTCTACGTTGCCAGCAAGTTTACGAAAGAGCCTCAACAGTTCTGTTAGCGTCTGACCTAGTACACATAAGTTACAGTAGTGCATTAACAAATATCGATGGAGATATAAACCAGCGCGCATAGCTTCAAATTGTTATATTTGGTACTCCACTTACCTCTAGGTTGTCGATAGGCGTTTGTAACGTAGCAAAATAATATTACATGTGACGCCAGTTACTGGACGTTCTAAATGTATAATTAAGCAGCTCTACAGCACCGTAGTGTATGTAGTATTCCTTTACGTTGCCAGCAAGTTTACAAAAAAGCCTCAAAAGTTCTGTTAGCGTCTGAGCTAGTACATTTAAGTTACAGTAATGCATTAACAAATATCGATGGAGATATAAACCAGCGCGCATAGCTTCAAATTGTTATATTTGGTACTCCACTTACCTCTAGGTTGTCGATAGGCGTTTGTAACGTAGCAAAATAATATTACATGTGACGCCAGTTACTGGACTTTCTAAATGTATAATTAAGCAGCTCTACAGCACCGTAGTGTATGTAGTATTCCTTTACGTCGCCAGCAAGTTTACAAAAAAGCCTCAAAAGTTCTGTTAGCGTCTGAGCTAGTACATTTAAGTTACAGTAATGCATTAACAAATATCGATGGAGATATAAACCAGCGCGCACCGCTTTAAATTGTTATATTTGGTACTCCACTAACCTCTAGGTTGTCGATAGGCGTTTGTAACGTAGTAAAATAATATTACAGGTGACGCCAGTTACTGGACGTTCTAAATGTATAATTAAGCAGTTCTACAGCACCGTAGTGTATGTAGTATTCCTCTACGTTGCCAGCTAGTTTACAAAATAGCCTCAAAAGTTCTATTAGCGTTTGATCTAGTACATTTAAGTTACAGTACTGCATTAATAAATATCGGTGGAGATATAAACCAGCGCGCACAGCTTCAAATTGTCATATTTGGTACTCCACTAACCTCTAGGTTGTTGATAGGCGTTTGTAACGTCGTAAAAAAATTATTTCAGTTGACGCCAATTACTGGACGTTGTAAATGTATAACTAAGCAGCTTTGCAGCTCCGTAGTGTATTTAGTATTCCTCTACGTTGCCAGCAAGTTTGCAAAAGAGCATCAAAAGTTCTGTTAGCGTCTGATCTAGTACATTTAAGTTACAGTAGTGCATTAACAAATATCGATGGATTTATAAACCAGCGCGCACAGCTTCAAATTGTCATATTTGGTACACCTCTAACCTCTAGGTTGTCGATAGGCGTTTGTAACGTTGTAAAATAATATTACATGTGACGCCAGTGACTGGACGTTCTAAATGTATAATTAAGCAGCTCTACAGCACCGTAGTGTATTTAGTATTCCTCTACGTTGCCAGCAAGTTTACAAAAAAGCCTCAAAAGTTCTGTTAGCGTCTGATCTAGTACATTTAAGTTACAGTAATGCATTAACAAATATCGATGGAGATATAAACCAGCGCGCACAACTTTAAATTGTCATATTTGGTACTCCACTAACCTCTAGGTTGTCGATAGGCGTTTGTAACGTTGTAAAAAAATATTACAGGTGACGCCAGTTACTGGACGTTCTAAATGTATAATGAAGCAGCTCTACAGCACCATAGTGTACGTAGTATTCCTCTACATTGCCAGCAAGCTTACAAAAAAGCTTCAACAGTTCTGTTAGCGTCTGATCTAGTACATTTAAGTTACAGTAGTGCATTAATAAATATCGGTGGAGATATAAACCACCGCGCACAGCTTCTAATTGTCATATTTGGTACTCCACTAACCTCTAGGTTGTTGATAGGCGTTTGTAACGTCGTAAAAAAATTATTTCAGTTGACGCCAATTACTGGACGTTATAAATGTATAACTAAGCAGCTCTACAGCACCGTAGTGTATGTAGTATTCCTCTACGTTGCCAGCAAGTTAACAAAAGTGCCTCAAAAGTTCTGTTAACGTCTGATCTAGTACATTTAAGTTACAGTAGTGCATTAACAAATATCGGTGGAGATATGAAACAGCGCGAAAAGCTTCAAATTGTCATATTTGGTACTCCACTAACCTCTAGGTTGTCGATAGGTGTTTGTAACGTAGTAAAAAAATATTACAATTGACGCCAATTATAGAACGTTCTAAATGTATAACTAAGCAGTTTGACATCACCGTAGTATATCTAGTATTCCTCTACGTTGCCAGCAAGTTAACAAAAGTGCCTCAAAAGTTCTGTTAGCGTCTGATCTAGTACATTTAAGTTACAGTAGTGCATTAACAAATATCGATGGAGTTATAAACCAGCGCGAACAGCTTCAAATTGTCATATTTGGTACTCCACTAACCTCTAGGTTGTCGATAGGTGTTTGTAACGTAGTAAAAAAATATTACAATTGACGCCAATTATAGAACGTTCTAAATGTATAACTAAGCAGTTTGACATCACCGTAGTATATCTAGTATTCCTCTACGTTGCCAGCAAGTTAACAAAAGTGCCTCAAAAGTTCTGTTAACGTCTGATCTAGTACATTTAAGTTACAGTAGTGCATTAACAAATATCGGTGGAGATATGAAACAGCGCGAAAAGCTTCAAATTGTCATATTTGGTACTCCACTAATCTCTAGGTTGTCCATAGGCGTTTGCAACGTAGTAAAAGAATTATTACAGTTGACTCCAATTACTGGACGTTCTAAAGATATAATTAAGCAGCTTTACAGCACCGTAGTGTACTTAGTATTCCTCTACGTTGCCAGCAAGATTACAAAAGAGCCTCAAAAGATCTGTTAGCGTCTGATCTAGTACATTTAAGTTACAGTAGTGCATTAACAAATATCGATGGAGTTATAAACCAGCGCGAACAGCTTAAAATTGTCATTTTTGGTATTCCACTAATCTCTAGGTTGTCCATAGGCATTGGTAACGTACTAAAAAAATTATTACAGTTAACGCCAGTTAGTGGACGTTCTAAATATATAATTAAGCAGCTTTACAGCACCGTAGTGTATCTAGTATTCCTCTACGTTGCCAGCAAGTTTACGAAAGAGCCTCAACAGTTCTGTTAGCGTCTGACCTAGTACACATAAGTTACAGTAGTGCATTAACAAATATCGATGGAGATATAAACCAGCGCGCATAGCTTCAAATTGTTATATTTGGTACTCCACTTACCTCTAGGTTGTCGATAGGCGTTTGTAACGTAGCAAAATAATATTACATGTGACGCCAGTTACTGGACGTTCTAAATGTATAATTAAGCAGCTCTACAGCACCGTAGTGTATGTAGTATTCCTTTACGTTGCCAGCAAGTTTACAAAAAAGCCTCAAAAGTTCTGTTAGCGTCTGAGCTAGTACATTTAAGTTACAGTAATGCATTAACAAATATCGATGGAGATATAAACCAGCGCGCATAGCTTCAAATTGTTATATTTGGTACTCCACTTACCTCTAGGTTGTCGATAGGCGTTTGTAACGTAGCAAAATAATATTACATGTGACGCCAGTTACTGGACGTTCTAAATGTATAATTAAGCAGCTCTACAGCACCGTAGTGTATGTAGTATTCCTTTACGTCGCCAGCAAGTTTACAAAAAAGCCTCAAAAGTTCTGTTAGCGTCTGAGCTAGTACATTTAAGCTACAGTAATACATTAACAAATATCGATGGAGATATAAACCAGCGCGCACAGCTTTAAATTGTCATATTTGGTACTCCACTATCCTCTAGGTTGTCGATAGGCGTTTGTAACGTAGTAAAATAATATTACAGGTGACGCCAGTTACTGGACGTTCTAAATGTATAATTAAGCAGCTCTACAGCACCGTAGTGTATGTAGTATTCCTCTACGTTGCCAGCAAGTTTACAAAAAAGCTTCAAAAGTTCGGTTAGCGTCTGATCTAGTACATTTAAGTTACAGTACTGCATTAACAAATATCGATGGAGATATAAACCAGCGCGCACAGCTTCAAATTGTCATATTTGGTACTCCACTAACCTCTAGGTTGTCGATAGGCGTTTGTAACGTAGTAAAAAAATATTACAGGTGACGCCAGTTACTGGACGTTCTAAATGTATAATTAAGCAGCTCTACAGCACCATAGTGTACGTAGTATTTTTCTACATTGCCAGCAAGCTTACGAAAGAGCCTCAACAGTTCTGTTAGCGTCTGATCTAGTACATTTAAGTTACAGTAGTGCATTAATAAATATCGGTGGAGATATAAACCAGCGCGCACAGCTTCAAATTGTAATATTTGGTACTCCACTAACCTCTAGGTTGTCGATAGGCGTTTGTAACGTAGTAAAAAATATTACAGGTGACGCCAGTTACTGGACGTTCTAAATGTATAATTAAGCAGCTCTACAGCACCATAGTGTACGTAGTATTCCTCTACATTGCCAGCAAGCTTACTAAAGAGCCTCAACAGTTCTGTTAGCGTCTGACCTAGTACACATAAGTTACAGTAGTGCATTAACAAATATCGATGGAGATATAAACCAGCGCGCACAGCTTCAAATTGTCATATTTGGTACTCCACTAACCTCTAGGTTGTCGATAGGCGTTTGTAACGTAGAAAAATAATATTACATGTGACGCCAGTGACTGGACGTTCTAAATGTATAATTAAGCAGCTCTACAGCACCGTAGTGTATGTAGTATTCCTCTACATTGCCAGCAAGCTCACGAAAGAGCCTCAACAGTTCTGTTAGCGTCTGACCTAGTACACATAAGTTACAGTAGTGCATTAACAAATATCGATGGAGATATGAAACAGCGCGAAAAGCTTCAAATTGTCATATTTGGTACTCCACTAATCTCTAGGTTGTCCATAGGCGTTTGCAACGTAGTAAAAGAATTATTACAGATGACTCCAATTACTGGACGTTCTAAATATATAATTAAGCAGCTTTACAGCACCGTAGTGTACTTAGTATTTCTCTACGTTGCCAGCAAGATTACAAAAGAGCCTCAAAAGATCGGTTAGCGTCTGATCTAGTACATTTAAGTTACAGTAGTGCATTAACAAATATCGATGGAGTTATAAACCAGCGCGAACAGCTTTAAATTGTCATATTTGGTACTCCACTAATTTCTAGGTTGTCCATAGGCATTTGTAACTTACTAAAAATATTATTACAGTTAACGCCAGTTAGTGGACGTTGTAAATATATAATTAAGCAGCTTTACAGCACCGTAGTGTATCTAGTGTTCCTCTACGTTGCCAGCAAGTTTACGAAAGAGCCTCAACAGTTCTGATAGCGTCTGACCTAGTACACATAAGTTACAGTAGTGCATTAACAAATATCGATGGAGATATAAACCAGCGCGCACAGCTTCAAATTGTCATATTTGGTACTGCACTAACCTCTAGGTTGTCGATAGGTGTTTGTAACGTAGTAAAATAATATTACATGTGACGCCAGTGACTGGACGTTCTAAATGTATAATTAAGCAGCTCTACAGCACCGTAGTGTATGTATTATTCCTCTACGTTGCCAGCAAGTTTACAAAAAAGCCTCAAAAGTTCTGTTAGCGTCTGATCTAGTACATTTAAGTTACAGTAGTGCATTAACAAATATCTGTGGAGTTATAAACCAGCGCTAACAGCTTCAATTTGTCATATTTGGTACTCCACTAACCTCTAGGTTGTCAATAGGTGTTTGTAACGTAGTAAAAAAATTTTACAGGTGACGCCAATTACTGAACGTTCTAAATGTATAACTAAGCAGTTTGACAGCACCGTAGTATATCTAGTATTCCTCTACGTTGCCAGCAAGTTTACAAAAGTGCCTCAAAAGTTCTGTTAACGTCTGATCTAGTACATTTAAGTTACAGTAGTGCATTAACAAATATCGGTGGAGATATGAAGCAGCGGGAAAAGCTTCAAATTGTCATATTTGGTACTCCACTAATCTCTAGGTTGTCCATAGGCGTTTGCAACGTAGTAAAAAAATTATTACAGTTGACTCCAATTACTGGACGTTCTAAATATATAATTAAGCAGCTTTACAGCACCGTAGTGTACCTAGTATTCCTCTACGTTGCCAGCAAGATTATAAAAGAGCCTCAAAAGATCTGTTAGCGTCTGATCTAGTACATTTAAGTTACAGTAGTGCATTAACTAATATCGATGGAGTTGTAAACCAGCGCGAACAGCTTTAAATTGTCATATTTGGTACTCCACTAATCTCTAGGTTGTCCATAGGCATTTGTAACTTACTAAAAAAATTATTACAGTTAACGCCAGTTAGTGAACGTTCTAAATATATAATTAAGCAGCTTTACAGCACCGTAGTGTATCTAGTATTCCTCTACGTTACCAGCAAGTTTACGAAAGAGCCTCAACAGTTCTGTTAGCGTCTGACCTAGTACACATAAGTGACAGTAGTGCATTAACAAATATCGATGGAGATATAAACCAGCGCGCACAGCTTCAAATTGTCATATTTGGTACTCCACTAACCTCTAGGTTGTCGATAGGCGTTTGTAACGTAGTAAAATAATATTACATGTGACGCCAGTGACTGGACGTTCTAAATGTATAATTAAGCAGCTCTACAGCACCGTAGTGTATGTAGTATTCCTCTACGTTGCCAGCAAGTTTACAAAAAAGCTTCAAAAGTTCTGTTAGCGTCTGATCTAGTACATTTAAGTTACAGTAATGCATTAACAAATATCGATGGAGTTATAAACCAGCGCGAACAGCTACAAATTGTCATATTTGGTACTCCACTAACCTCTAGGTTGTCGATAGGTGTTTGTAACGTAGTAAAAAAATATTACAGGTGACGCCAATTACTGAACGTTCTAAATGTATAACTAAGCAGTTTGACAGCACCGTAGTATATCTAGTATTCCTCTACGTTGCCAGCAAGTTTACAAAAAAGCCTCAAAAGTTCTGTTAACGTCTGATCTAGTACATTTAAGTTACAGTAGTGCATTAACAAATATCGGTGGAGATATGAAACAGCGGGAAAAGCTTCAAATTGTCATA
Organism: Agriotes lineatus; assembly: GCA_940337035.1. Taxonomy (NCBI): domain Eukaryota; kingdom Metazoa; phylum Arthropoda; class Insecta; order Coleoptera; family Elateridae; genus Agriotes; species Agriotes lineatus. The sequence goes on along the minus strand of CALNHX010002591.1, from coordinate 55,963 downwards.
TTTGGTACTCCACTAATCTCTAGGTTGTCCATAGGCGTTTGCAACGTAGTAAAAGAATTATTACAGTTGACTCCAATTACTGGACGTTCTAAATATATAATTAAGCAGCTTTACAGCACCGTAGTGCACCTAGTATTCCTCTACGTTGCCAGCAAGATTATAAAAGAGCCTCAAAAGATCTGCTAGCGTCTGATCTAGTACATTTAATTACAGTAGTGCATTAACAAATATCGATGGAGTTGTAAACCAGCGCGAACAGCTTTAAATTGTCATATTTGGTACTCCACTAATCTCTAGGTTGTCCATAGGCATTTGTAACTTACTAAAAAAATTATTACAGTTAACGCCAGTTAGTGGACGTTCTAAATATATAATTAAGCAGCTTTACAGCACCGTAGTGTATCTAGTATTCCTCTACGTTGCCAGCAAGTTTACGAAAGAGCCTCATCAGTTCTGTTAGCGTCTGACCTAGTACACATAAGTTACAGTAGTGCATTAACAAATATCGATGGAGATATAAACCAGCGCGCACAGCTTCAAATTGTCATATTTGGTACTCCACTATCCTCTCGGTTGTCGATAAGCGTTTATAACGTCGTACAAAAATGATTACAGTTAACGCCAGTTACTGGACGTTCTAAATGTATAATTAAGCAGCTTTACAGCACCGTAGTATATCTAGTATTCTTCTACGTTGCCAGCAAGTTTACAAAAGTGCCTCAAAAGTTCTGTTAACGTCTGATCTAGTACATTTAAGTTACAGTAGTGCATTAACAAATATCGGTGGAGATATGTAACAGCGCGAAAAGCTTCAAATTGTCATATTTGGTACTCCACTAATCTCTAGGTTGTCCATAGGCGTTTGCAACGTAGTTAAAGAATTATTACAGTTGACTTCAATTACAGGACGTTCTAAATATATAATTAAGCAGCTTTACAGCACCGTAGTGTACTTAGTATTCCTCTACGTTGCCAGCAAGATTACAAAAGAGCCTCAAAAGATCTGTAATCGTCTGATCTAGTACATTTAAGTTACAGTAGTGCATTAACAAATATCGATGGAGTTATAAACCAGCGCTAACAACTTTAAATTGTTATATTTGGTACTCCACTAACCTCTAGGTTGTCGATAGGCGTTTGTAACGTAGTAAAATAATATTACAGGTGACGCCAGTTACTGGACATTCTATTTAAATGTATAATTAAGCAGCGCTACAGCACCGTAGTGTATGTAGTATTCCTCTACGTTGCCAGCAAGTTTACAAAAAAGCCTCAAAAGTTCTGTTAGCGTCTGATCTAGTACATTTAAGTTACAGTAATGCATTAACAAATATCGATGGAGATATAAACCAGCGCGCACAGCTTCAAATTGTCATATTTGGTGCTCCACTAACTTCTAGGTTGTCAATAGGCGTTTGTAACGTAGTAAAAAAATTATTACAGTTGACGCCAATTACTGAACGTTCTAAATGTATAATTAAGCAGCTTTACAGCACCGTAGTGTATGTAGTATTCCTCTACGTTGCCAGCAAGTTTACAACAGAGCCGCAAAAGTTCTGTTAGCGTCTGATCTAGTACATTTAAGTTACAGTAAGGCATTAATATATATCGGTGGTAAACCAGCGCGCTCAGCTTCAAATTGTCATATTTGGTACTCCACTAACCTCTAGGTTGTCAATAGGCGTTTGTACGTAGTAAATAAATTAGTACAGTTGACGACAATTACTGGACGTTCTAAATATATAATTAAGCACCTTTACAGCAAAGTAGTGTATTTAGTATTCCTCTACGTTGCCAGCAAGTTTACAAAAGAGCCCCAAAACTTCTGTTAGCGTCTGATCTAGTACATTTAAGTTACAGTAGTGCATTAACAAATATCAATGGAGATATGAACCAGCGCGCACAGCTTCAAATTGTCATATTTGGTACTCCACTAACCTCTAGGTTGTCGATAGGCGTTTGTAACGTAGTAAAATAATATTACATGTGACGCCAGTGACTGGACGTTCTAAATGTATAATTAAGCAGCTCTACAGCACCGTAGTGTATGTAGTATTCCTCTACGTTGCCAGCAAGTTTACAAAAAAACCCCAAAAGTTCTGTTAGCGTCTGATCTAGTACATTTAAGTTACAGTAGTGCATTAACAAATATCGATGGATTTATAAACCAGCGCGAACAGCTTCAAATTGTCATATTTGGTACTCCACTAACCTCTAGGTTGTCGATAGGTGTTTGTAACGTAGTAAAAAAATATTACAGGTGACGCCAATTACTGAACGTTCTAAATGTATAACTAAGCAGTTTGACAGCACCGTAGTATATCTAGTATTCCTCTACGTTGCCAGCAAGTTTACAAAAGTGCCTCAAAAGTTCTGTTAGCGTCTGATCTAGTACATTTAAGTTACAGTAGTGCATTAACAAATATCGGTGGAGATATGAAAAGCCCGAAAAGCTTCAAATTGTCATATTTGGTACTCCACTAATCTCTAGGTTGTCCATAGGCGTTTGCAACGTAGTAAAAGAATTATTACAGTTGACTCCAATTACTGGACGTTCTAAATATATAATTAAGCAGCTTTACAGCACCGTAGTGTATCTAGTATTCCTCTACGTTGCCAGCAAGATTACAAACGAGCTTCAAAAGATCTGTTAGCGTCTGATCTAGTACATTTAAGTTACAGTAGTGCATTAACAAATATCGATGGAGTTATAAACCAGCGCGAACAGCTTAAAATTGTCATTTTTGGTATTCCACTAATCTCTAGGTTGTCCATAGGCATTGGTAACGTACTAAAAAAATTATTACAGTTAACGCCAGTTAGTGGACGTTCTAAATATATAATTAAGCAGCTTTACAGCACCGTAGTGTATCTAGTATTCCTCTACGTTGCCAGCAAGTTTACGAAAGAGCCTCAACAGTTCTGTTAGCGTCTGACCTAGTACACATAAGTTACAGTAGTGCATTAACAAATATCGATGGAGATATAAACCAGCGCGCATAGCTTCAAATTGTTATATTTGGTACTCCACTTACCTCTAGGTTGTCGATAGGCGTTTGTAACGTAGCAAAATAATATTACATGTGACGCCAGTTACTGGACGTTCTAAATGTATAATTAAGCAGCTCTACAGCACCGTAGTGTATGTAGTATTCCTTTACGTTGCCAGCAAGTTTACAAAAAAGCCTCAAAAGTTCTGTTAGCGTCTGAGCTAGTACATTTAAGTTACAGTAATGCATTAACAAATATCGATGGAGATATAAACCAGCGCGCATAGCTTCAAATTGTTATATTTGGTACTCCACTTACCTCTAGGTTGTCGATAGGCGTTTGTAACGTAGCAAAATAATATTACATGTGACGCCAGTTACTGGACGTTCTAAATGTATAATTAAGCAGCTCTACAGCACCGTAGTGTATGTAGTATTCCTTTACGTCGCCAGCAAGTTTACAAAAAAGCCTCAAAAGTTCTGTTAGCGTCTGAGCTAGTACATTTAAGCTACAGTAATACATTAACAAATATCGATGGAGATATAAACCAGCGCGCACAGCTTTAAATTGTCATATTTGGTACTCCACTATCCTCTAGGTTGTCGATAGGCGTTTGTAACGTAGTAAAATAATATTACAGGTGACGCCAGTTACTGGACGTTCTAAATGTATAATTAAGCAGCTCTACAGCACCGTAGTGTATGTAGTATTCCTCTACGTTGCCAGCAAGTTTACAAAAAAGCTTCAAAAGTTCGGTTAGCGTCTGATCTAGTACATTTAAGTTACAGTACTGCATTAACAAATATCGATGGAGATATAAACCAGCGCGCACAGCTTCAAATTGTCATATTTGGTACTCCACTAACCTCTAGGTTGTCGATAGGCGTTTGTAACGTAGTAAAAAAATATTACAGGTGACGCCAGTTACTGGACGTTCTAAATGTATAATTAAGCAGCTCTACAGCACCATAGTGTACGTAGTATTTTTCTACATTGCCAGCAAGCTTACGAAAGAGCCTCAACAGTTCTGTTAGCGTCTGATCTAGTACATTTAAGTTACAGTAGTGCATTAATAAATATCGGTGGAGATATAAACCAGCGCGCACAGCTTCAAATTGTAATATTTGGTACTCCACTAACCTCTAGGTTGTCGATAGGCGTTTGTAACGTAGTAAAAAATATTACAGGTGACGCCAGTTACTGGACGTTCTAAATGTATAATTAAGCAGCTCTACAGCACCATAGTGTACGTAGTATTCCTCTACATTGCCAGCAAGCTTACTAAAGAGCCTCAACAGTTCTGTTAGCGTCTGACCTAGTACACATAAGTTACAGTAGTGCATTAACAAATATCGATGGAGATATAAACCAGCGCGCACAGCTTCAAATTGTCATATTTGGTACTCCACTAACCTCTAGGTTGTCGATAGGCGTTTGTAACGTAGAAAAATAATATTACATGTGACGCCAGTGACTGGACGTTCTAAATGTATAATTAAGCAGCTCTACAGCACCGTAGTGTATGTAGTATTCCTCTACATTGCCAGCAAGCTCACGAAAGAGCCTCAACAGTTCTGTTAGCGTCTGACCTAGTACACATAAGTTACAGTAGTGCATTAACAAATATCGATGGAGATATGAAACAGCGCGAAAAGCTTCAAATTGTCATATTTGGTACTCCACTAATCTCTAGGTTGTCCATAGGCGTTTGCAACGTAGTAAAAGAATTATTACAGATGACTCCAATTACTGGACGTTCTAAATATATAATTAAGCAGCTTTACAGCACCGTAGTGTACTTAGTATTTCTCTACGTTGCCAGCAAGATTACAAAAGAGCCTCAAAAGATCGGTTAGCGTCTGATCTAGTACATTTAAGTTACAGTAGTGCATTAACAAATATCGATGGAGTTATAAACCAGCGCGAACAGCTTTAAATTGTCATATTTGGTACTCCACTAATTTCTAGGTTGTCCATAGGCATTTGTAACTTACTAAAAATATTATTACAGTTAACGCCAGTTAGTGGACGTTGTAAATATATAATTAAGCAGCTTTACAGCACCGTAGTGTATCTAGTGTTCCTCTACGTTGCCAGCAAGTTTACGAAAGAGCCTCAACAGTTCTGATAGCGTCTGACCTAGTACACATAAGTTACAGTAGTGCATTAACAAATATCGATGGAGATATAAACCAGCGCGCACAGCTTCAAATTGTCATATTTGGTACTGCACTAACCTCTAGGTTGTCGATAGGTGTTTGTAACGTAGTAAAATAATATTACATGTGACGCCAGTGACTGGACGTTCTAAATGTATAATTAAGCAGCTCTACAGCACCGTAGTGTATGTATTATTCCTCTACGTTGCCAGCAAGTTTACAAAAAAGCCTCAAAAGTTCTGTTAGCGTCTGATCTAGTACATTTAAGTTACAGTAGTGCATTAACAAATATCTGTGGAGTTATAAACCAGCGCTAACAGCTTCAATTTGTCATATTTGGTACTCCACTAACCTCTAGGTTGTCAATAGGTGTTTGTAACGTAGTAAAAAAATTTTACAGGTGACGCCAATTACTGAACGTTCTAAATGTATAACTCAGCAGTTTGACAGCACCGTAGTATATCTAGTATTCCTCTACGTTGCCAGCAAGTTTACAAAAGTGCCTCAAAAGTTCTGTTAACGTCTGATCTAGTACATTTAAGTTACAGTAGTGCATTAACAAATATCGGTGGAGATATGAAGCAGCGGGAAAAGCTTCAAATTGTCATATTTGGTACTCCACTAATCTCTAGGTTGTCCATAGGCGTTTGCAACGTAGTAAAAAAATTATTACAGTTGACTCCAATTACTGGACGTTCTAAATATATAATTAAGCAGCTTTACAGCACCGTAGTGTACCTAGTATTCCTCTACGTTGCCAGCAAGATTATAAAAGAGCCTCAAAAGATCTGTTAGCGTCTGATCTAGTACATTTAAGTTACAGTAGTGCATTAACTAATATCGATGGAGTTGTAAACCAGCGCGAACAGCTTTAAATTGTCATATTTGGTACTCCACTAATCTCTAGGTTGTCCATAGGCATTTGTAACTTACTAAAAAAATTATTACAGTTAACGCCAGTTAGTGAACGTTCTAAATATATAATTAAGCAGCTTTACAGCACCGTAGTGTATCTAGTATTCCTCTACGTTACCAGCAAGTTTACGAAAGAGCCTCAACAGTTCTGTTAGCGTCTGACCTAGTACACATAAGTGACAGTAGTGCATTAACAAATATCGATGGAGATATAAACCAGCGCGCACAGCTTCAAATTGTCATATTTGGTACTCCACTAACCTCTAGGTTGTCGATAGGCGTTTGTAACGTAGTAAAATAATATTACATGTGACGCCAGTGACTGGACGTTCTAAATGTATAATTAAGCAGCTCTACAGCACCGTAGTGTATGTAGTATTCCTCTACGTTGCCAGCAAGTTTACAAAAAAGCTTCAAAAGTTCTGTTAGCGTCTGATCTAGTACATTTAAGTTACAGTAATGCATTAACAAATATCGATGGAGTTATAAACCAGCGCGAACAGCTACAAATTGTCATATTTGGTACTCCACTAACCTCTAGGTTGTCGATAGGTGTTTGTAACGTAGTAAAAAAATATTACAGGTGACGCCAATTACTGAACGTTCTAAATGTATAACTAAGCAGTTTGACAGCACCGTAGTATATCTAGTATTCCTCTACGTTGCCAGCAAGTTTACAAAAAAGCCTCAAAAGTTCTGTTAACGTCTGATCTAGTACATTTAAGTTACAGTAGTGCATTAACAAATATCGGTGGAGATATGAAACAGCGGGAAAAGCTTCAAATTGTCATATTTGGTACTCCACTAATCTCTAGGTTGTCCATAGGCGTTTGCAACGTAGTAAAAGAATTATTACAGTTGACTCCAATTACTGGACGTTCTAAATATATAATTAAGCAGCTTTACAGCACCGTAGTGCACCTAGTATTCCTCTACGTTGCCAGCAAGATTATAAAAGAGCCTCAAAAGATCTGCTAGCGTCTGATCTAGTACATTTAATTACAGTAGTGCATTAACAAATATCGATGGAGTTGTAAACCAGCGCGAACAGCTTTAAATTGTCATATTTGGTACTCCACTAATCTCTAGGTTGTCCATAGGCATTTGTAACTTACTAAAAAAATTATTACAGTTAACGCCAGTTAGTGGACGTTCTAAATATATAATTAAGCAGCTTTACAGCACCGTAGTGTATCTAGTATTCCTCTACGTTGCCAGCAAGTTTACGAAAGAGCCTCATCAGTTCTGTTAGCGTCTGACCTAGTACACATAAGTTACAGTAGTGCATTAACAAATATCGATGGAGATATAAACCAGCGCGCACAGCTTCAAATTGTCATATTTGGTACTCCACTATCCTCTCGGTTGTCGATAAGCGTTTATAACGTCGTACAAAAATGATTACAGTTAACGCCAGTTACTGGACGTTCTAAATGTATAATTAAGCAGCTTTACAGCACCGTAGTATATCTAGTATTCTTCTACGTTGCCAGCAAGTTTACAAAAGTGCCTCAAAAGTTCTGTTAACGTCTGATCTAGTACATTTAAGTTACAGTAGTGCATTAACAAATATCGGTGGAGATATGTAACAGCGCGAAAAGCTTCAAATTGTCATATTTGGTACTCCACTAATCTCTAGGTTGTCCATAGGCGTTTGCAACGTAGTTAAAGAATTATTACAGTTGACTTCAATTACAGGACGTTCTAAATATATAATTAAGCAGCTTTACAGCACCGTAGTGTACTTAGTATTCCTCTACGTTGCCAGCAAGATTACAAAAGAGCCTCAAAAGATCTGTAATCGTCTGATCTAGTACATTTAAGTTACAGTAGTGCATTAACAAATATCGATGGAGTTATAAACCAGCGCTAACAACTTTAAATTGTTATATTTGGTACTCCACTAACCTCTAGGTTGTCGATAGGCGTTTGTAACGTAGTAAAATAATATTACAGGTGACGCCAGTTACTGGACATTCTATTTAAATGTATAATTAAGCAGCGCTACAGCACCGTAGTGTATGTAGTATTCCTCTACGTTGCCAGCAAGTTTACAAAAAAGCCTCAAAAGTTCTGTTAGCGTCTGATCTAGTACATTTAAGTTACAGTAATGCATTAACAAATATCGATGGAGATATAAACCAGCGCGCACAGCTTCAAATTGTCATATTTGGTGCTCCACTAACTTCTAGGTTGTCAATAGGCGTTTGTAACGTAGTAAAAAAATTATTACAGTTGACGCCAATTACTGAACGTTCTAAATGTATAATTAAGCAGCTTTACAGCACCGTAGTGTATGTAGTATTCCTCTACGTTGCCAGCAAGTTTACAACAGAGCCGCAAAAGTTCTGTTAGCGTCTGATCTAGTACATTTAAGTTACAGTAAGGCATTAATATATATCGGTGGTAAACCAGCGCGCTCAGCTTCAAATTGTCATATTTGGTACTCCACTAACCTCTAGGTTGTCAATAGGCGTTTGTACGTAGTAAATAAATTAGTACAGTTGACGACAATTACTGGACGTTCTAAATATATAATTAAGCACCTTTACAGCAAAGTAGTGTATTTAGTATTCCTCTACGTTGCCAGCAAGTTTACAAAAGAGCCCCAAAACTTCTGTTAGCGTCTGATCTAGTACATTTAAGTTACAGTAGTGCATTAACAAATATCAATGGAGATATGAACCAGCGCGCACAGCTTCAAATTGTCATATTTGGTACTCCACTAACCTCTAGGTTGTCGATAGGCGTTTGTAACGTAGTAAAATAATATTACATGTGACGCCAGTGACTGGACGTTCTAAATGTATAATTAAGCAGCTCTACAGCACCGTAGTGTATGTAGTATTCCTCTACGTTGCCAGCAAGTTTACAAAAAAACCCCAAAAGTTCTGTTAGCGTCTGATCTAGTACATTTAAGTTACAGTAGTGCATTAACAAATATCGATGGATTTATAAACCAGCGCGAACAGCTTCAAATTGTCATATTTGGTACTCCACTAACCTCTAGGTTGTCGATAGGTGTTTGTAACGTAGTAAAAAAATATTACAGGTGACGCCAATTACTGAACGTTCTAAATGTATAACTAAGCAGTTTGACAGCACCGTAGTATATCTAGTATTCCTCTACGTTGCCAGCAAGTTTACAAAAGTGCCTCAAAAGTTCTGTTAGCGTCTGATCTAGTACATTTAAGTTACAGTAGTGCATTAACAAATATCGGTGGAGATATGAAAAGCCCGAAAAGCTTCAAATTGTCATATTTGGTACTCCACTAATCTCTAGGTTGTCCATAGGCGTTTGCAACGTAGTAAAAGAATTATTACAGTTGACTCCAATTACTGGACGTTCTAAATATATAATTAAGCAGCTTTACAGCACCGTAGTGTATCTAGTATTCCTCTACGTTGCCAGCAAGATTACAAACGAGCTTCAAAAGATCTGTTAGCGTCTGATCTAGTACATTTAAGTTACAGTAGTGCATTAACAAATATCGATGGAGTTATAAACCAGCGCGAACAGCATTAAATTGTCATATTTGGTACTCCACTAATCTCTAGGTTGTCCATAGGCATTTGTAACGTACTAAAAAAATTATTACAGTTAACGCCAGTTAGTGGACGTTCTAAATATATAATTAAGCAGCTTTACAGCACCGTAGTGTATCTAGTATTCCTCTACGTTGCCAGCAAGTTTACGAAAGAGCCTCAACAGTTCTGTTAGCGTCTGACCTAGTACACATAAGTTACAGTAGTGCATTAACAAATATCGATGGAGATATAAACCAGCGCGCACAGCTTCAAATTGTCATATTTGGTACTCCACAAACCTCTAGGTTGTGGATAGGCGTTTGTAACGTAGTAAAATAATATTACATGTGACGCCAGTGACTGGACGTTCTAAATGTATAATTAAGCAGCTCTACAGCACCGTAGTGTATGTAGTATTCCTCTACGTTGCCAGCAAGTTTACAAAAAAGCATCAAAAGTTCTGTTAGCGTCTGATCTAGTACATTTAAGTTACAGTAATGCATTAACAAATATCGATGGAGATATAAACCAGCGCGCATAGCTTCAAATTGTCATATTTGGTACTCCACTTACCTCTAGGTTGTCGATAGGCGTTTGTAACGTAGTAAAATAATATTACATGTGACGCCAGTTACTGGACGTTCTAAATGTATAATTAAGCAGCTCTACAGCACCGTAGTGTATGTAGTTATCCTTTACGTTGCCAGCAAGTTTACAAAAAAACCTCAAAAGTTCTGTTAGCGTCTGATCTAGTACATTTAAGTTACAGTAATGCATTAACAAATATCGATGGGGATATAAACCAGCGCGTACAGCTTCAAATTGTCATATTTGGTACTCCACTAACCTCTAGGTTGTCGATAGGCGTTTGTAACGTAGTAAAAAAATATTACAGGTGACGCCAGTTACTGGACGTTCTAAATGTATAATTAAGCAGCTCTACAGCACCATAGTGTACGTAGTATTCCTCTACATTGCCAGCAAGCTTACGAAAGAGCTTCAACAGTTCTGTTAGCGTCTGATCTAGTACTTTTAAGTTACAGTAGTGCATTAATAAATATAGGTGGAGATATAAACCAGCGCGCACAGCTTCAAATTGTCATATTTGGTACTCCACTAACCTCTAGGTTGTTGATAGGCGTTTGTAACGTCGTAAAAAAATTATTTCAGTTGACGCCAATTACTGGACGTTCTAAATGTATAACTAAGCAGCTTTGCAGCACCGTAGTGTATTTAGTATTTCTCTACGTTGCCAGCAAGTTTACAAAAGTGCCTCAAAAGTTCTGTTAGCGTCTGATCTAGTACATTTAAGTTACAGTAGTGCATTAACAAATATCGGTGGAGATATGAAAAGCCCGAAAAGCTTCAAATTGTCATATTTGGTACTCCACTAATCTCTAGGTTGTCCATAGGCGTTTGCAACGTAGTAAAAGAATTATTACAGTTGACTCCAATTACTGGACGTTCTAAATATATAATTAAGCAGCTTTACAGCACCGTAGTGTATCTAGTATTCCTCTACGTTGCCAGCAAGATTACAAACGAGCTTCAAAAGATCTGTTAGCGTCTGATCTAGTACATTTAAGTTACAGTAGTGCATTAACAAATATCGATGGAGTTATAAACCAGCGCGAACAGCTTTAAATTGTCATATTTGGTACTCCACTAATCTCTAGGTTGTCCATAGGCATTTGTAACGTACTAAAAAAATTATTACAGTTAACGCCAGTTAGTGGACGTTCTAAATATATAATTAAGCAGCTTTACAGCACCGTAGTGTATCTAGTATTCCTCTACGTTGCCAGCAAGTTTACAAAAGTGCCTCAAAAGTTCTGTTAACGTCAGATTTAGTACATTTAAGTTACAGTAGTGCATTAACAAATATCGGTGGAGATATGAAACAGCGCGAAAAGCTTCAAATTGTCATATTTGGTACTCCACTAATCTCTAGGTTGTCCATAGGCGTTTGCACCGTAGTAAAAGAATTATTACAGTTGACGCCAATTACTGGACGTTGTAAATATATAATTAAGCAGCTTTACAGCACCGTAGTATATCTAGTATTCCTCTACGTTGCCAGCAAGTTTACAAAAGTGCCTCAAAAGTTCTGTTAACGTCTGATCTAGTACATTTAAGTTACAGTAGTGCATTAACAAATATCGGTGGAGATATGAAACAGCGCGAAAAGCTTTAAATTGTCATATTTGGTACTCCACTATCCTCTAGGTTGTCGATAAGCGTTTGCAACGTCGTACAAAAATTATTACAGTTGACGCCAGTTACTGGACGTTCTAAATGTATAATTAAGCAGCTTTACAGCACCGTAGTATATCTAGTATTCCTCTACGTTGCCAGCAAGTTTACAAAAGTGCCTCAAAAGTTCTGTTAACGTCAGATTTAGTACATTTAAGTTACAGTAGTGCATTAACAAATATCGGTGGAGATATGAAACAGCGCGAAAAGCTTCAAATTGTCATATTTGGTACTCCACTAATCTCTAGGTTGTCCATAGGCGTTTGCACCGTAGTAAAAGAATTATTACAGTTGACGCCAATTACTGGACGTTGTAAATATATAATTAAGCAGCTTTACAGCACCGTAGTATATCTAGTATTCCTCTACGTTGCCAGCAAGTTTACAAAAGTGCCTCAAAAGTTCTGTTAACGTCTGATCTAGTACATTTAAGTTACAGTAGTGCATTAACAAATATCGGTGGAGATATGAAACAGCGCGAAAAGCTTTAAATTGTCATATTTGGTACTCCACTAATCTCTAGGTTGTCCATAGGCGTTTGCAACGTAGTAAAAGAATTATTACAGTTGACTCCAATTACTGGACGTTCTAAATATATAATTAAGCAGCTTTACAGCACCGTAGTGTACTTAGTATTCCTCTACGTTGCCAGCAAGATTACAAACGAGCTTCAAAAGATCTGTTAGCGTCTGATCTAGTACATTTAAGTTACAGTAGTGCATTAACAAATATCGATGGAGTTATAAACCAGCGCAAACAGCTTTAAATTGTCATATTTGGTACTCCACTAATCTCTAGGTTGTCCATAGGCATTTGTAACGTACTAAAAAAATTATTACAGTTAACGCCAGTTAGTGGACGTTCTAAATATATAATTAATCAGCTTTACAGCACCGTAGTGTATCTAGTATTCCTCTACGTTGCCAGCAAGTTTACGAAAGAGCCTCAACAGTTCTGTTAGCGTCTGACCTAGTACACATAAGTTACAGTAGTGCATTAACAAATATCGATGGAGATATAAACCAGCGCGCACAGCTTCAAATTGTCATATTTGGTACTCCACAAACCTCTAGGTTGTGGATAGGCGTTTGCAACGTAGTAAAAGAATTATTACAGTTGACTCCAATTACTGGACGTGCTAAATATATAATTAAGCAGCTTTACAGCACCGTAGTGTATCTAGTATTCCTCTACGTTGCCAGCAAGATTACAAACGAGCTTCAAAAGATCTGTTAGCGTCTGATCTAGTACATTTAAGTTACAGTAGTGCATTAACAAATATCGATGGAGTTATAAACCAGCGCGAACAGCTTTAAATTGTCATATTTGGTACTCCACTAATCTCTAGGTTGTCCATAGGCATTTGTAACGTACTAAAAAAATTATTACAGTTAACGCCAGTTAGTGGACGTTCTAAATATATAATTAAGCAGCTTTACAGCACCGTAGTGTATCTAGTATTCCTCTACGTTGCCAGCAAGTTTACAAAAGTGCCTCAAAAGTTCTGTTAACGTCAGATTTAGTACATTTAAGTTACAGTAGTGCATTAACAAATATCGGTGGAGATATGAAACAGCGCGAAAAGCTTCAAATTGTCATATTTGGTACTCCACTAATCTCTAGGTTGTCCATAGGCGTTTGCACCGTAGTAAAAGAATTATTACAGTTGACGCCAATTACTGGACGTTGTAAATATATAATTAAGCAGCTTTACAGCACCGTAGTATATCTAGTATTCCTCTACGTTGCCAGCAAGTTTACAAAAGTGCCTCAAAAGTTCTGTTAACGTCTGATCTAGTACATTTAAGTTACAGTAGTGCATTAACAAATATCGGTGGAGATATGAAACAGCGCGAAAAGCTTTAAATTGTCATATTTGGTACTCCACTAATCTCTAGGTTGTCCATAGGCGTTTGCAACGTAGTAAAAGAATTATTACAGTTGACTCCAATTACTGGACGTTCTAAATATATAATTAAGCAGCTTTACAGCACCGTAGTGTACTTAGTATTCCTCTACGTTGCCAGCAAGATTACAAACGAGCTTCAAAAGATCTGTTAGCGTCTGATCTAGTACATTTAAGTTACAGTAGTGCATTAACAAATATCGATGGAGTTATAAACCAGCGCAAACAGCTTTAAATTGTCATATTTGGTACTCCACTAATCTCTAGGTTGTCCATAGGCATTTGTAACGTACTAAAAAAATTATTACAGTTAACGCCAGTTAGTGGACGTTCTAAATATATAATTAAGCAGCTTTACAGCACCGTAGTGTATCTAGTATTCCTCTACGTTGCCAGCAAGTTTACGAAAGAGCCTCAACAGTTCTGTTAGCGTCTGACCTAGTACACATAAGTTACAGTAGTGCATTAACAAATATCGATGGAGATATAAACCAGCGCGCACAGCTTCAAATTGTCATATTTGGTACTCCACAAACCTCTAGGTTGTGGATAGGCGTTTGCAACGTAGTAAAAGAATTATTACAGTTGACTCCAATTACTGGACGATCTAAATATATAATTAAGCAGCTTTACAGCACCGTAGTGTATCTAGTATTCCTCTACGTTGCCAGCAAGATTACAAACGAGCTTCAAAAGATCTGTTAGCGTCTGATCTAGTACATTTAAGTTACAGTAGTGCATTAACAAATATCGATGGAGTTATAAACCAGCGCGAACAGCTTTAAATTGTCATATTTGGTACTCCACTAATCTCTAGGTTGTCCATAGGCATTTGTAACGTACTAAAAAAATTATTACAGTTAACGCCAGTTAGTGGACGTTCTAAATATATAATTAAGCAGCTTTACAGCACCGTAGTGTATCTAGTATTCCTCTACGTTGCCAGCAAGTTTACAAAAGTGCCTCAAAAGTTCTGTTAACGTCAGATTTAGTACATTTAAGTTACAGTAGTGCATTAAGAAATATCGGTGGAAATATGAAACAGCGCGAAAAGCTTCAAATTGTCATATTTGGTACTCCACTAATCTCTAGGTTGTCCATAGGCGTTTGCACCGTAGTAAAAGAATTATTACAGTTGACGCCAATTACTGGACGTTGTAAATATATAATTAAGCAGCTTTACAGCACCGTAGTGTATCTAGTATTCCTCTACGTTGCCAGCAAGTTTACAAAAGTGCCTCAAAAGTTCTGTTAACGTCAGATTTAGTACATTTAAGTTACAGTAGTGCATTAACAAATATCGGTGGAGATCTGAAACAGCGCGAAAAGCTTTAAATTGTCATATTTGGTACTCCACTATCCTCTAGGTTGTCGATAAGCGTTTGCAACGTCGTACAAAAATTATTACAGTTGACGCCAGTTACTGGACGTTCTAAATGTATAATTAAGCAGCTTTACAGCACCGTAGTATATCTAGTATTCCTCTACGTTGCCAGCAAGTTTAAAAAGTGCCTCAAAAGTTCTGTTAACGTCAGATTTAGTACATTTAAGTTACAGTAGTGCATTAACAAATATCGGTGGAGATATGAAACAGCGCGAAAAGCTTCAAATTGTCATATTTGGTACTCCACTAATCTCTAGGTTGTCCATAGGCGTTTGCACCGTAGTAAAAGAATTATTACAGTTGACGCCAATTACTGGACGTTGTAAATATATAATTAAGCAGCTTTACAGCACCGTAGTATATCTAGTATTCCTCTACGTTGCCAGCAAGTTTACAAAAGTGCCTCAAAAGTTCTGTTAACGTCTGATCTAGTACATTTAAGTTACAGTAGTGCATTAACAAATATCGGTGAAGATATGAAACAGCGCGAAAAGCTTTAAATTGTCATATTTGGTACTCCACTAATCTCTAGGTTGTCCATAGGCGTTTGCAACGTAGTAAAAGAATTATTACAGTTGACTCCAATTACTGGACGTTCTAAATATATAATTAAGCAGCTTTACAGCACCGTAGTGTACTTAGTATTCCTCTACGTTGCCAGCAAGATTACAAACGAGCTTCAAAAGATCTGTTAGCGTCTGATCTAGTACATTTAAGTTACAGTAGTGCATTAACAAATATCGATGGAGTTATAAACCAGCGCAAACAGCTTTAAATTGTCATATTTGGTACTCCACTAATCTCTAGGTTGTCCATAGGCATTTGTAACGTACTAAAAAAATTATTACAGTTAACGCCAGTTAGTGGACGTTCTAAATATATAATTAAGCAGCTTTACAGCACCGTAGTGTATCTAGTATTCCTCTACGTTGCCAGCAAGTTTACGAAAGAGCCTCAACAGTTCTGTTAGCGTCTGACCTAGTACACATAAGTTACAGTAGTGCATTAACAAATATCGATGGAGATATAAACCAGCGCGCACAGCTTCAAATTGTCATATTTGCTACTCCACAAACCTCTAGGTTGTGGATAGGCGTTTGTAACGTAGTAAAATAATATTACATGTGACGCCAGTGACTGGACGTTCTAAATGTATAATTAAGCAGCTCTACAGCACCGTAGTGTATGTAGTATTCCTCTACGTTGCCAGCAAGTTTACAAAAAAGCATCAAAAGTGCTGTTAGCGTCTGATCTAGTACATTTAAGTTACAGTAGTGCATTAACAAATATCGATGGAGTTATAAACCAGCGCGAACAGCTTCAAATTGTCATATTTGGTACTCCACTAACCTCTAGGTTGTCGATAGGTGTTTGTAACGTAGTAAAAAAATATTACAGGTGACGCCAATTACTGAACGTTCTAAATGTATAACTAAGCAGTTTGACAGTACCGTAGTGTATGTAGTATTCCTCTACGTTGCCAGCAAGTTTAGAAAAAAGCCTCAAAAGTTCAGTTAGCGTCTGATCTAGTACATTTAAGTTACAGTAATGCATTAACAAATATCGATGGAGATATAAACCAGCGCGCATAGCTTCAAATTGTCATATTTGGTACTCCACTTATCTCTAGGTTGTCGATAGGCGTTTGTAACGTAGTAAAATAATATTACATGTGACGTTAGTTACTGGACGTTCTAAATGTATAATTAAGCAGCTCTACAGCACCGTAGTGTACGTAGTATTCCTCTACATTGCCAGCAAGCTTACGAAAGAGCTTCAACAGTTCTGTTAGCGTCTGATCTAGTACTTTTAAGATACAGTAGTGCATTAATAAATATCGGTGGAGATATAAACCAGCGCGCACAGCTTCAAATTGTAATATTTGGTACTCCACTAACCTCTAGGTTGTTGATAGGCGTTGGTAACGTCGTAAAAAAATTATTTCAGTTGACGCCAATTACTGGACGTTCTAAATGTATAACTAAGCAGCTTTGCAGCACCGTAGTGTATTTAGTATTTCTCTACGATGCCAGCAAGTTTGCAAAAGAGCCTCAAAAGTTCTGTTAGCGTCTGATATAGTACATTTAAGTTACAGTAGTGCATTAATAAATATCGATGGAGTTATAAACCAGCGCGCACAGCTTCAAATTGTCATATTTGGTACTCCACTAGCCTCTAGGTTGTCGATAAGCGTTTGTAACGTCGTACAAAAATTATTACAGTTGACGCCAGTTACTGGACGTTCTAAATGTATAATTAAGCAGCTTTACAGCACCGTAGTATATCTAGTATTCCTCTACGTTGCCAGCAAGTTTACAAAAGTGCCTCAAAAGTTCTGTTAACGTCTGATCTAGTACATTTAAGTTACAGTAGTGCATTAACAAATATCGGTGGAGATATGAAACAGCGCGAAAAGCTTCAAATTGTCATATTTGGTACTCCACTAATCTCTAGGTTGTCCATAGGCGTTTGCAACGTAGTAAAAGAATTATTACAGTTGACGCCAATTACTGGACGTTGTAAATATATAATTAAGCAGCTTTACAGCACCGTAGTATATCTAGTATTCCTCTACGTGGCCAGCAAGTTTACAAAAGTGCCTCAAAAGTTCTGTTAACGTCTGATCTAGTACATTTAAGTTACAGTAGTGCATTAACAAATATCGGTGGAGATATGAAACAGCGCGAAAAGCTTTAAATTGTCATATTTGGTACTCCACTAATCTCTAGGTTGCCCATAGGCGTTTGCAACGTAGTAAAAGAATTATTACAGTTGACTCCAATTACTGGACGTTCTAAATATATAATTAAGCAGCTTTACAGCACCGTAGTGTACTTAGTATTCCTCTACGTTGCCAGCAAGATTACAAAAGAGCCTCAAAAGATCTGTAAGCGTCTGATCTAGTACATTTAAGTTACAGTAGTGCATTAACAAATATCGATGGAGTTATAAACCAGCGCGAACAGCTTTAAATTGTCATATTTGGTACTCCACTAACCTCTAGGTTGTCGATAGGCGTTTGTAACGTAGTAAAATAATATTACAGGTGACGCCAGTTACTGGACGTTCTAAATGTATAATTAAGCAGCTTTACAGCACCGTAGTATATCTAGTATTCCTCTACGTTGCCAGCAAGTTTACAAAAGTGCCTCAAAAGTTCTGTTAACGTCTGATCTAGTACATTTAAGTTACAGTAGTGCATTAACAAATATCGGTGGAGATATGAAACAGCGCGAAAAGCTTTAAATTGTCATATTTGGTACTCCACTAATCTCTAGGTTGCCCATAGGCGTTTGCAACGTAGTAAAAGAATTATTACAGTTGACTCCAATTACTGGACGTTCTAAATATATAATTAAGCAGCTTTACAGCACCGTAGTGTACTTAGTATTCCTCTACGTTGCCAGCAAGATTACAAAAGAGCCTCAAAAGATCTGTAAGCGTCTGATCTAGTACATTTAAGTTACAGTAGTGCATTAACAAATATCGATGGAGTTATAAACCAGCGCGAACAGCTTTAAATTGTCATATTTGGTACTCCACTAACCTCTAGGTTGTCGATAGGCGTTTGTAACGTAGTAAAATAATATTACAGGTGACGCCAGTTACTGGACGTTCTAAATGTATAATTAAGCAGCTTTACAGCACCGTAGTGTACTTAGTATTCCTCTACGTTGCCAGCAAGATTACAAACGAGCTTCAAAAGATCTGTTAGCGTCTGATCTAGTACATTGAAGTTACAGTAGTGCATTAACAAATATCGATGGAGTTATAAACCAGCGCGAACAGCTTTAAATTGTCATATTTGGTACTCCACTAATCTCTAGGTTGTCCATAGGCATTTGTAACGTACTAAAAAAATTATTACAGTTAACGCCAGTTAGTGGACGTTCTAAATATATAATTAAGCAGCTTTACAGCACCGTAGTGTATCTAGTATTCCTCTACGTTGCCAGCAAGTTTACGAAAGAGCCTCAACAGTTCTGTTAGCGTCTGACCTAGTACACATAAGTTACAGTAGTGCATTAACAAATATCGATGGAGATATAAACCAGCGCGAACAGCTTTAAATTGTCATATTTGGTACTCCACTAACCTCTAGGTTGTCGATAGGCATTTGTAACGTAGTAAAATAATATTACAGGTGACGCCAGTTACTGGACGTTCTAAATGTATAATTAAGCAGCTCTACAGCACCGTAGTGTATGTAGTATTCCTCTACGTTGCCAGCAAGTTTACAAAAGTGCCTCAAAAGTTCTGTTAACGTCTGATCTAGTACATTTAAGTTACAGTAGTGCATTAACAAATATCGGTGGAGATATGAAACAGCGCGAAAAGTTTTAAATTGTCATATTTGGTACTCCACTAATCTCTAGGTTGTCCATAGGCATTTGCAACGTAGTAAAAGAATTATTACAGTTGACTCCAATTACTGGACGTTCTAAATATATAATTAAGCAGCTTTACAGCACCGTAGTGTACTTAGTATTCCTCTACGTTGCCAGCAAGATTACAAAAGAGCCTCAAAAGATCTGTAAGCGTCTGATCTAGTACATTTAAGTTACAGTAGTGAATTAACAAATATCGATGGAGTTATAAACCAGCGCGAACATCTTTAAATTGCCATATTTGGTACTCCACTAACCTCTAGGTTGTCGATAGGCGTTTGTAACGTAGTAAAATAATATTACAGGTGACGCCAGTTACTGGACGTTCTAAATGTATAATTAAGCAGCTCTACACCACCGTAGTGTATGTAGTATTCCTCTACGTTGCCAGCAAGTTTACAAAAAAGCCTCAAAAGTTCTGTTAGCGTCTGATCTAGTACATTTAAGTTACAGTAATGCATTAACAAATATCGATGGAGATATAAACCAGCGCGCACAGCTTCAAATTGTCATATTTGGTACTGCACTAACCTCTAGGTTGTCGATAGGCGTTTGTAACGTAGTAAAAAAATATTACAGGTGACGCCAGTTACTGGACGTTCTAAATGTATAATTAAGCAGCTCTACAGCACCGTAGTGTATGTAGTATTCCTCTACATTGCCAGCAAGCTTACGAAAGAGCCTCAACAGTTCTGTTAGCGTCTGATCTAGTACATTTAAGTTACAGTAGTGCATTAACAAATATCGATGGAGTTATAAACCAGCGCGAACAGCTTTAAATTGTCATATTTGGTACTCCACTAATCTCTAGGTTGTCCATAGGCATTTGTAACGTACTAAAAAAATTATTACAGTTAACGCCGGTTAGTGGACGTTCTAAATATATAATTAAGCAGCTTTACAGCACCGTAGTGTATCTAGTATTCCTCTACGTTGCCAGCAAGTTTACGAAAGAGCCTCAACAGTTCTGTTAGCGTCTGACCTAGTACACATAAGTTACAGTAGTGCATTAACAAATATCGATGGAGATATAAACCAGCGCGCACAGCTTCAAATTGACATATTTGGTACTCCACAAACCTCTAGGTTGTGGATAGGCGTTTGTAACGTAGTAAAATAATATTACATGTGACGCCAGTGACTGGACGTTCTAAAAGTATAACTAAGCAGCTCTACAGCACCGTAGTGTATGTAGTATTCCTCTACGTTGCCAGCAAGTTTACAAAAAAGCATCAAAAGTTCTGTTAGCGTCTGATCTAGTACATTTAAGTTACAGTAATGCATTAACAAATATCGATGGAGATATAAACCAGCGCGCATAGCTTCAAATTGTCATATTTGGTACTCCACTTACCTCTAGGTTGTCGATAGGCGTTTGTAACGTAGTAAAATAATATTACATGTGACGCCAGTTACTGGACGTTCTAAATGTATAATTAAGCAGCTCTACAGCACCGTAGTGTATGTAGTTATCCTTTACGTTGCCAGCAAGTTTACAAAAGAGTCTCAAAAGTGCTGTTAGCATCTGAACTAGTACATTTAGGTTATAGAAGTGCATTGCTAAATATCGCTGGAAATTTAAACCAGCTCGCAGAGCTTTAGATTGTCATATTTGGTACTCCACCAACCTCTAGGTTGCCCACACGCCTTTGTAACGACTGGGCATATCAAAAATATAATTAAGCAGCTTTACAGCACTGTAGTGCATTTAGTATTCCTCTACGTTGCCAGCAAGTTTGTAAAAGAGCCTCAAAAGTTCTGTTAGCGTCTGATCTAGTACATATAAGTTACAATAGTGCATTAACAAATTTCGGTGAAGATATAAACCAGCGTGCACGACTTCAAATTGTCATATTTGGTACTCCACTAACCTCTAGGTTTCCTCACACGCGTTTGTAATGTAGTAAAAAAATTATTACCGTTGACGCTAACTACTGACGTATTGAAAATATAATTACGCAGCTTTACAGCATGTATTTAGTATTCCTCTACGTTGCCAGCAAGTTTGCAAAAGAGCCTCAAAAGTTCTGTTAGCGTCTCATCTAGTTAGTACATTTAAGTTACAATAGTACATTAACAGATATCGGTGGAGATATAAACCAGCGCGCACAGCTTCAAACTGTCATATTTGGTACTCCACTAATCTCTAGTTTGCCCCCATGTGCTTTTAATGTAATAAAAAGATTATTACAGTTGACGCGAACTACTGGGTGTATTTAAAATATAATTAAGCAGCTTTACAGCATCGTTGTGTATTTAGTATTCCTTTACTTGACAGCAAGTTTGCAAAAGAGTATCAAAAGTTCTGTTAGCGTTTGATCTAGTACATTTAAGTTACAGTAATGAATTAACAAATATCTGTGGAAATATGAACCAGCGCGCAGAGTTTCAAATTGTCATATTTGATACTCCACTGACCTCTAGTTTGCCCTCATGTGCTTTTAACGTAGAAAAAAAATATTACAGTGACGCCAACTACTGGACGTATTAAAAATATAACTAAGCAGTTTACAGCACCGTAGTGTGTTTAGTATTCCTCTACGTTGCCAGCAAGTTTGCAAAAGAGCCTTAAAAGTTCTGTTAGCGTCGGATCTAGTACATCTAATAACAGTAGCGCATTAACAAATATCGGTGGCTATATCAACCAGCGCGCACAGCTACAAATTGTCATATTTGGTACTCCACTAACCTCTAGGTTGCCCACATGTGTTTTTAACTTAGTAAAAAATGTATTACGATTGACGCCAACTACTGGACGTATTAAAAATATAACGAAGCAGCATTACAGCACCCTAGAGTAGTTAGTGTTGCTTTACATTGTCAGCAAATTTGCAAAAGAACCTCAAAAGTTCTGTTAGCGTCTGATCTAGTACATTCAAGTTACAATAGTGCATTAACAAATTTCGGTAGAGATATAAAGCAGCTCGCACAGCTTCAAATTGTCATATTTTGTACTCCACTAACCTCTAGGTTGTCGATAGGTGTTTGTAACGGAGTAAAAAAATATTACAGGTGACGTCAATTACTGGACGTTCTAAATATATAATTAAGCAGCTTTACAGCACCGTAGTGTAATTAGTATTCCTCTACGTTGCCAGCAAGATTACAAAAGAGCCTCAAAAGATCTGTTAGCGTGTGATCTAGTACATTTAAGTTACAGAAGTGCATTAACAAATATCGATGGAGTTATAAACCAGCGCGAACAGCTTTAAATTGTCATATTTGGTACTGCACTAACCTCTAGGTTGTCGATAGGCGTTTGTAACGTAGTAAAAAAATATTACAGGTGACGCCAGTTACTGGACGTTCTAAATGTATAATTAAGCAGCTCTACAGCACCGTAGTGTATGTAGTATTCCTCTACATTGCCAGCAAGCTTACGAAAGAGCCTCAACAGTTCTGTTAGCGTCTGATCTAGTACATTTAAGTTACAGTAGTGCATTAACAAATATCGATGGAGTTATAAACCAGCGCGAACAGCTTTAAATTGTCATATTTGGTACTCCACTAATCTCTAGGTTGTCCACAGGCATTTGTAACGTACTAAAAAAATTATTACAGTTAACGCCAGTTAGTGGACGTTCTACATATATAATTAAGCAGCTTTACAGCACCGTAGTGTATCTAGTATTACTCTACGTTGCCAGCAAGTTTACGGAAGAGCCTCAACAGTTCTGTTAGCGTCTGACCTAGTACACATAAGTTACAGTAGTGCATTAACAAATATCGATGGAGATATAAACCAGCGCGCACAGCTTCAAATTGTCATATTTGGTACTCCACAAACCTCTAGGTTGTCGATAGGCGTTTGTAACGTAGTAAAATAATATTACATGTGACGCCAGTGACTGGACGTTCTAAATGTATAATTAAGCAGCTCTACAGCACCGTAGTGTATGTAGTATTCCTCTACATTGCCAGCAAGCTTACGAAAGAGCCTCAACAGTTCTGCTAGCGTCTGATCTAGTACATTTAAGTTACAGTAGTGCATTAACAAATATCGATGGAGTTATAAACCAGCGCGAACAGCTTTAAATTGTCATATTTGGTACTCCACTAATCTCTAGGTTGTCCATAGGCATTTGTAACGTACTAAAAAAATTATTACAGTTAACGCCAGTTAGTGGACGTTCTAAATATATAATTAAGCAGCTTTACAGCACCGTAGTGTATCTAGTATTCCTCTACGTTGCCATCAAGTTTACGAAAGAGCCTCAACAGTTCTGTTAGCGTCTGACCTAGTACACATAAGTTACAGTAGTGCATTAACAAATATCGATGGAGATATAAACCAGCGCGCACAGCTTCAAATTGTCATATTTGGTACTCCACAAACCTCTAGGTTGTGGATAGGCGTTTGTAACGTAGTAAAATAATATTACATGTGACGCCAGTGACTGGACGTTCTAAAAGTATAACTAAGCAGCTCTACAGCACCGTAGTGTATGTAGTATTCCTCTACGTTGCCAGCAAGTTTACAAAAAAGCATCAAAAGTTCTGTTAGCGTCTGATCTAGTACATTTAAGTTACAGTAGTGCATTAACAAATATCGATGGAGTTATAAACCAGCGCGAACAGCTTCAAATTGTCATATTTGGTACTCCACTAACCTCTAGGTTGTCGATAGGTGTTTGTAACGTAGTAAAAAAATATTACAGGTGACGCCAATTACTGAACGTTCTAAATGTATAACTAAGCAGTTTGACAGTACCGTAGTGTATGTAGTATTCCTCTACGTTGCCAGCAAGTTTACATAAAAGCCTCAAAAGTTCTGTTAGCGTCTGATCTAGTACATTTAAGTTACAGTAATGCATTAACAAATATCGATGGAGATATAAACCAGCGCGCATAGCTTCAAATTGTCATATTTGGTACTCCACTTACCTCTAGGTTGTCGATAGGCGTTTGTAACGTAGTAAAATAATATTACATGTGACGCCAGTTACTGGACGTTCTAAATGTATAATTAAGCAGCTCTACAGCACCGTAGTGTATGTAGTTATCCTTTACGTTGCCAGCAAGTTTACAAAAGAGTCTCAAAAGTGCTGTTAGCATCTGAACTAGTACATTTAGGTTATAGAAGTGCATTGCTAAATATCGCTGGAAATTTAAACCAGCTCGCAGAGCTTTAGATTGTCATATTTGGTACTCCACCAACCTCTAGGTTGCCCACACGCCTTTGTAACGACTGGGCATATTAAAAATATAATTAAGCAGCTTTACAGCACTGTAGTGCATTTAGTATTCCTCTACGTTGCCAGCAAGTTTGTAAAAGAGCCTCAAAAGTTCTGTTAGCGTCTGATCTAGTACATATAAGTTACAATAGTGCATTAACAAATTTCGGTGAAGATATAAACCAGCGTGCACGACTTCAAATTGTCATATTTGGTACTCCACTAACCTCTAGGTTTCCTCACACGCGTTTGTAATGTAGTAAAAAAATTATTACCGTTGACGCTAACTACTGACGTATTGAAAATATAATTACGCAGCTTTACAGCATGTATTTAGTATTCCTCTACGTTGCCAGCAAGTTTGCAAAAGAGCCTCAAAAGTTCTGTTAGCGTCTCATCTAGTTAGTACATTTAAGTTACAATAGTACATTAACAGATATCGGTGGAGATATAAACCAGCGCGCACAGCTTCAAACCGTCATATTTGGTACTCCACTAATCTCTAGTTTGCCCCCATGTGCTTTTAATGTAATAAAAAGATTATTACAGTTGACGCGAACTACTGGGTGTATTTAAAATATAATTAAGCAGCTTTACAGCATCGTTGTGTATTTAGTATTCCTTTACTTGACAGCAAGTTTGCAAAAGAGTATCAAAAGTTCTGTTAGCGTTTGATCTAGTACATTTAAGTTACAGTAATGAATTAACAAATATCTGTGGAAATATGAACCAGCGCGCAGAGTTTCAAATTGTCATATTTGATACTCCACTGACCTCTAGTTTGCCCTCATGTGCTTTTAACGTAGAAAAAAAATATTACAGTGACGCCAACTACTGGACGTATTAAAAATATAACTAAGCAGTTTACAGCACCGTAGTGTGTTTAGTATTCCTCTACGTTGCCAGCAAGTTTGCAAAAGAGCCTTAAAAGTTCTGTTAGCGTCGGATCTAGTACATCTAATAACAGTAGCGCATTAACAAATATCGGTGGCTATATCAACCAGCGCGCACAGCTACAAATTGTCATATTTGGTACTCCACTAACCTCTAGGTTGCCCACATGTGTTTTTAACTTAGTAAAAAATGTATTACGATTGACGCCAACTACTGGACGTATTAAAAATATAACGAAGCAGCATTACAGCACCCTAGAGTAGTTAGTGTTGCTTTACATTGTCAGCAAATTTGCAAAAGAACCTCAAAAGTTCTGTTAGCGTCTGATCTAGTACATTCAAGTTACAATAGTGCATTAACAAATTTCGGTAGAGATATAAAGCAGCTCGCACAGCTTCAAATTGTCATATTTTGTACTCCACTAACCTCTAGGTTGTCGATAGGTGTTTGTAACGTAGTAAAAAAATATTACAGGTGACGTCAATTACTGGACGTTCTAAATATATAATTAAGCAGCTTTACAGCACCGTAGTGTAATTAGTATTCCTCTACGTTGCCAGCAAGATTACAAAAGAGCCTCAAAAGATCTGTTAGCGTGTGATCTAGTACATTTAAGTTACAGAAGTGCATTAACAAATATCGATGGAGTTATAAACCAGCGCGAACAGCTTTAAATTGTCATATTTGGTACTGCACTAACCTCTAGGTTGTCGATAGGCGTTTGTAACGTAGTAAAAAAATATTACAGGTGACGCCAGTTACTGGACGTTCTAAATGTATAATTAAGCAGCTCTACAGCACCGTAGTGTATGTAGTATTCCTCTACATTGCCAGCAAGCTTACGAAAGAGCCTCAACAGTTCTGTTAGCGTCTGATCTAGTACATTTAAGTTACAGTAGTGCATTAACAAATATCGATGGAGTTATAAACCAGCGCGAACAGCTTTAAATTGTCATATTTGGTACTCCACTAATCTCTAGGTTGTCCACAGGCATTGTAACGTACTAAAAAAATTATTACAGTTAACGCCAGTTAGTGGACGTTCTACATATATAATTAAGCAGCTTTACAGCACCGTAGTGTATCTAGTATTACTCTACGTTGCCAGCAAGTTTACGGGAAGAGCCTCAACAGTTCTGTTAGCGTCTGACCTAGTACACATAAGTTACAGTAGTGCATTAACAAATATCGATGGAGATATAAACCAGCGCGCACAGCTTCAAATTGTCATATTTGGTACTCCACAAACCTCTAGGTTGTCGATAGGCGTTTGTAACGTAGTAAAATAATATTACATGTGACGCCAGTGACTGGACGTTCTAAATGTATAATTAAGCAGCTCTACAGCACCGTAGTGTATGTAGTATTCCTCTACATTGCCAGCAAGCTTACGAAAGAGCCTCAACAGTTCTGCTAGCGTCTGATCTAGTACATTTAAGTTACAGTAGTGCATTAACAAATATCGATGGAGTTATAAACCAGCGCGAACAGCTTTAAATTGTCATATTTGGTACTCCACTAATCTCTAGGTTGTCCATAGGCATTTGTAACGTACTAAAAAAATTATTACAGTTAACGCCAGTTAGTGGACGTTCTAAATATATAATTAAGCAGCTTTACAGCACCGTAGTGTATCTAGTATTCCTCTACGTTGCCAGCAAGTTTACGAAAGAGCCTCAACAGTTCTGTTAGCGTCTGACCTAGTACACATAAGTTACAGTAGTGCATTAACAAATATCGATGGAGATATAAACCAGCGCGCACAGCTTCAAATTGTCATATTTGGTACTCCACAAACCTCTAGGTTGTGGATAGGCGTTTGTAACGTAGTAAAATAATATTACATGTGACGCCAGTGACTGGACGTTCTAAAAGTATAACTAAGCAGCTCTACAGCACCGTAGTGTATGTAGTATTCCTCTACGTTGCCAGCAAGTTTACAAAAAAGCATCAAAAGTTCTGTTAGCGTCTGATCTAGTACATTTAAGTTACAGTAGTGCATTAACAAATATCGATGGAGTTATAAACCAGCGCGAACAGCTTCAAATTGTCATATTTGGTACTCCACTAACCTCTAGGTTGTCGATAGGTGTTTGTAACATAGTAAAAAAATATTACAGGTGACGCCAATTACTGAACGTTCTAAATGTATAACTAAGCAGTTTGACAGTACCGTAGTGTATGTAGTATTCCTCTACGTTGCCAGCAAGTTTACATAAAAGCCTCAAAAGTTCTGTTAGCGTCTGATCTAGTACATTTAAGTTACAGTAATGCATTAACAAATATCGATGGAGATATAAACCAGCGCGCATAGCTTCAAATTGTCATATTTGGTACTCCACTTACCTCTAGGTTGTCGATAGGCGTTTGTAACGTAGTAAAATAATATTACATGTGACGCCAGTTACTGGACGTTCTAAATGTATAATTAAGCAGCTCTACAGCACCGTAGTGTATGTAGTTATCCTTTACGTTGCCAGCAAGTTTACAAAAGAGTCTCAAAAGTGCTGTTAGCATCTGAACTAGTACATTTAGGTTATAGAAGTGCATTGCTAAATATCGCTGGAAATTTAAACCAGCTCGCAGAGCTTTAGATTGTCATATTTGGTACTCCACCAACCTCTAGGTTGCCCACACGCCTTTGTAACGACTGGGCATATTAAAAATATAATTAAGCAGCTTTACAGCACTGTAGTGCATTTAGTATTCCTCTACGTTGCCAGCAAGTTTGTAAAAGAGCCTCAAAAGTTCTGTTAGCGTCTGATCTAGTACATATAAGTTACAATAGTGCATTAACAAATTTCGGTGAAGATATAAACCAGCGTGCACGACTTCAAATTGTCATATTTGGTACTCCACTAACCTCTAGGTTTCCTCACACGCGTTTGTAATGTAGTAAAAAAATTATTACCGTTGACGCTAACTACTGACGTATTGAAAATATAATTACGCAGCTTTACAGCATGTATTTAGTATTCCTCTACGTTGCCAGCAAGTTTGCAAAAGAGCCTCAAAAGTTCTGTTAGCGTCTCATCTAGTTAGTACATTTAAGTTACAATAGTACATTAACAGATATCGGTGGAGATATAAACCAGCGCGCACAGCTTCAAACCGTCATATTTGGTACTCCACTAATCTCTAGTTTGCCCCCATGTGCTTTTAATGTAATAAAAAGATTATTACAGTTGACGCGAACTACTGGGTGTATTTAAAATATAATTAAGCAGCTTTACAGCATCGTTGTGTATTTAGTATTCCTTTACTTGACAGCAAGTTTGCAAAAGAGTATCAAAAGTTCTGTTAGCGTCTGATCTAGTTAATTTAAGTTACAATAATGAATTAACAAATATCTGTGGAAATATGAACCAGCGCGCACAGTTTCAAATTGTCATATTTGATACTCCACTGACCTCTAGTTTGCCCTCATGTGCTTTTAACGTAGAAAAAAAATATTACAGTGACGCCAACTACTGGACGTATTAAAAATATAACTAAGCAGTTTACAGCACCGTAGTGTGTTTAGTATTCCTCTACGTTGCCAGCAAGTTTGCAAAAGAGCCTTAAAAGTTCTGTTAGCGTCGGATCTAGTACATCTAATAACAGTAGCGCATTAACAAATATCGGTGGCTATATCAACCAGCGCGCACAGCTACAAATTGTCATATTTGGTACTCCACTAACCTCTAGGTTGCCCACATGTGTTTTTAACTTAGTAAAAAATGTATTACGATTGACGCCAACTACTGGACGTATTAAAAATATAACGAAGCAGCATTACAGCACCCTAGAGTAGTTAGTGTTGCTTTACATTGTCAGCAAATTTGCAAAAGAACCTCAAAAGTTCTGTTAGCGTCTGATCTAGTACATTCAAGTTACAATAGTGCATTAACAAATTTCGGTAGAGATATAAAGCAGCTCGCACAGCTTCAAATTGTCATATTTGGTACTCCACTTTCTTCTACGTTGCCCACAAGCGTTTGTAACGTAGTCAAAACATTATTACAGTTGACGCCAACTACTGAAAGTATTAAAAATATAATTAAGCGGCGTTACAGCACCGTAGTGTATTAAGTATTCCTCTACGTTGCCAGCAAGTTTGCAAAAGAGCATCAAAAGTTCTGTTAGCGTCTGATCTAGTACATTTAAGTTACAGTAGTGCATTAACAAATATCGATGGAGATATGAAGCAGCGCGCAAAGCTTCAAATTGTCATATTTGGTACTCCACTAACCTTAAGGTTGTCCATAGGCGCTTTTAACGTAGTAAAAAAATTATTACAGTTGACGCCAATTACTGGACGTTCTAAATATATAATTAAGCAGCTTTACAGCACCGTAGGGTATCTAGTATTCCTCTACGTTGCCTGCAAGTTTACAAAAGAGCCTCATAAGTTCTGTTAGCGTCTGATCTAGTACATTTAAGTTACAGTAGTGCATTAACAAATATCGATGGAGTTATAAACCAGCGCGCATAGCTTCAAATTGTCATATTTGGTACTCCACTAATCTCTAGGTTGTCCATAGGCGTTTGCAACGTAGTAAAAGAATTATTACAGTTGACTCCAATTACTGGACGTTCTAAATATATAATTAAGCAGCTTTACAGCACCGTAGTGTATTTAGTATTCCTCTACGTTGCCAGCAAGATTATAAAAGAGCCTCAAAAGATCTGCTAGCGTCTGATCTAGTACATTTAATTACAGTAGTGCATTAACAAATATCGATGGAGTTATAAACCAGCGCTAACAGCTTCAAATTGTCATATTTGGTACTCCACTAACCTCTAGGTTGTCGATAGGTGTTTGTAACGTAGTAAAAAAATATTACAGGTGACGCCAATTACTGAATGTTCTAAATGTATAACTAAGCAGTTTGACAGCACCGTAGTATATCTAGTATTCCTCTACGTTGCCAGCAAGTTTACAAAAAAGCCTCAAAAGTTCTGTTAACGTCTGATCTAGTACATTTAAGTTACAGTAGTGCATTAACAAATATCGGTGGAGATATGAAACAGCGGGAAAAGCTTCAAATTGTCATATTTGGTACTCCACTAATCTCTAGGTTGTCCATAGGCGTTTGCAACGTAGTAAAAGAATTATTACAGTTGACTCCAATTACTGGACGTTCTAAATATATAATTAAGCAGCTTTACAGCACCGTAGTGTACCTAGTATTCCTCTACGTTGCCAGCAAGATTATAAAAGAGCCTCAAAAGATCTGCTAGCGTCTGATCTAGTACATTTAAGTACAGTAGTGCATTAACAAATATCGATGGAGTTGTAAACCAGCGCGAACAGCTTTAAATTGTCATATTTGGTACTCCACTAACCTCTAGGTTGTCGATAGGCGTTTGTAACGTAGTAAAATAATATTACATGTGACGCCAGTGACTGGACGTTCTAAATGTATAATTAAGCAGCTCTACAGCACCGTAGTGTATGTAGTATTCCTCTACGTTGCCAGCAAGTTTACAAAAAAGCCTCAAAAGTTCTGTTAGCGTCTGATCTAGTACATTTAAGTTACAGTAGTTCATTAACAAATATCGATGGAGTTATAAACCAGCGCGAACAGCTTCAAATTGTCATATTTTGTACTCCACTAACCTCTAGGTTGTCGATAGGTGCTGGTAACGTAGTAAAAAAAAATTACAGGTGACGTCAATTACTGGACGTTCTAAATATATAATTAAGCAGCTTTACAGCACCGTAGTGTAATTAGTATTCCTCTACGTTGCCAGCAAGATTACAAAAGAGCCTCAAAAGATCTGTTAGCGTCTGATCTAGTACATTTAAGTTACAGAAGTGCATTAACAAATATCGATGGAGTTATAAACCAGCGCGAACAGCTTTAAATTGTCATATTTGGTACTCCACTAATCTCTAGGTTGTCCACAGGCATTTGTAACGTACTAAAAAAATTATTACAGTTAACGCCAGTTAGTGGACGTTCTACATATATAATTAAGCAGCTTTACAGCACCGTAGTGTATCTAGTATTACTCTACGTTGCCAGCAAGTTTACGAAAGAGCCTCAACAGTTCTGTTAGCGTCTGACCTAGTACACATAAGTTACAGTAGTGCATTAACAAATATCGATGGAGATATAAACCAGCGCGCACAGCTTCAAATTGTCATATTTGGTACTCCACAAACCTCTAGGTTGTCGATAGGCGTTTGTAACGTAGTAAAATAATATTACATGTGACGCCAGTGACTGGACGTTCTAAATGTATAATTAAGCAGCTCTACAGCACCGTAGTGTATGTAGTATTCCTCTACGTTGCCAGCAAGTTTACAAAAAAGCCTCAAAAGTTCTGTTAGCGTCTGATCTAGTACATTTAAGTTACAGTAGTGCATTAACAAATATCGATGGAGTTATAAACCAGCGCGAACTGCTTCAAATTGTCATATTTGGTACTCCACTAACTTCTAGGTTGTCCATAGGTGTTTGTAACGTAGTAAAAAAATATTACAGGTGACGCCAATTACTGAACGTTCTAAATGTATAACTAAGCAGTTTGACAGTACCGTAGTGTATGTAGTATTCCTCTGCGTTGCCAGCAAGTTTACAAAAAAGCCTCAAAAGTTCTGTTAGCGTCTGATCTAGTACATTTAAGTTACAGTAATGCATTAACAAATATCGATGGAGATATAAACCAGCGCGCATAGCTTCAAATTGTCATATTTGGTACTCCACTTACCTCTAGGTTGTCGATAGGCGTTTGTAACGTAGTAAAATAATATTACATGTGACGCCAGTTACTGGACGTTTTAAATGTATAATTAAGCAGCTCTACAGCACCGTAGTGTATGTAGTATTCCTTTACGTTGCCAGCAAGTTTACAAAAAAGCCTCAAAAGTTCTGTTAGCGTCTGAGCTAGTACATTTAAGTTACAGTAATGCATTAACAAATATCGATGGAGATATAAACCAGCGCGCATAGCTTCAAATTGTCATATTTGGTACTCCACTTACCTCTAGGTTGTCGATAGGCGTTTGTAACGTAGTAAAATAATAATACATGTGACGCCAGTTACTGGACGTTCTAAATGTATAATTAAGCAGCTCTACAGCACCGTAGCGTATGTAGTATTCCTTTACGTTGCCAGCAAAGTTACAAAAAAGCTTCAAAAGTTCTGTTAGCGTCTGAGCTAGTACATTTAAGTTACAGTAATGCATTAACAAATATCGATGGAGATATAAACCAGCGCGCACAGCTTTAAATTGTCATATTTGGTACTCCACTAACCTCTAGGTTGTCGATAGGCGTTTGTAACGTAGTAAAATAATATTACAGGTGACGCCAGTTACTGGACGTTCTAAATGTATAATTAAGCAGCTCTACAGCACCGTAGTGTATGTAGTATTCCTCTACGTTGCCAGCAAGTTTACAAAAAAGCCTCAAAAGTTCTGTTAGCGTCTGATCTAGTACATTTAAGTTACAGTAAAGCATTAACAAATATCGATGGAGTTATAAACCAGCGCGCACAGCTTCAAATTGTCATATTTGGTACTCCACTATCCTCTCGGTTGTCGATAAGCGTTTATAACGTCGTACAAAAATGATTACAGTTAACGCCAGTTACTGGACGTTCTAAATGTATAATTAAGCAGCTTTACAGCACCGTAGTATATCTAGTATTCTTCTACGTTGCAAGCAAGTTTAGAAAAGTGCCTCAAAAGTTCTGTTAACGTCTGGTCTAGTACATTTAAGTTACAGTAGTGCATTAACAAATATCGGTGGAGATATGAAACAGCGCGAAAAGCTTCAAATTGTCATATTTGGTACTCCACTAATCTCTAGGTTGTCCATAGGCGTTTGCAACGTAGTAGAAGAATTATTACAGTTGACGCCAATTACTGGACGTTGTAAATATATAATTAAGCAGCTTTACAGCACCGTAGTATATCTAGTATTCCTCTACGTTGCCAGCAACTTTACAAAAGTGCCTCAAAAGTTCTGTTAACGTTTGATCTAGTACATTTAAGTTACAGTAGTGCATTAGCAAATATCGGTGGAGATATGAAACAGCGCGAAAAGCTTCAAATTGTCATATTTGGTACTCCACTAACCTCTAGGTTGTCCATAGGCGTTTGCAACGTAGTTAAAGAATTATTACAGTTGACTTCAAATACCGGACGTTCTAAATATATAATTAAGCAGCTTTACAGCACCGTAGTATATCTAGTATTCCTCTACGTTGCCAGCAAGTTTACAAAAGTGCCTCAAAAGTTCTGTTAACGTTTGATCTAGTACATTTAAGTTACAGTAGTGCATTAACAAATATCGATGGAGTTATAAACCAGCGCTAACAACTTTAAATTGTTATATTTGGTACTCCACTAACCTCTAGGTTGTCGATAGGCGTTTGTAACGTAGTAAAATAATATTACAGGTGACGCCAGTTACTGGACGTTCTAAATGTATAATTAAGCAGCTCTACAGCACCGTAGTGTATGTAGTATTCCTCTACGTTGCCAGCAAGTTTACAAAAAAGCCTCAAAAGTTCTGTTAGCGTCTGATCTAGTACATTTAAGTTGCAGTAATGCATTAACAAATATCGATGGTGTTATAAACCAGCGCGAACAGCTTCAAATTGTCATATTTGGTACTCCACTAACCTCTAGGTTGTCGATAGGTGTTTGTAACGTAGTAAAAAAATATTACAGGTGACGCCAATTACTGAACGTTCTAAATGTATAACTAAGCAGTTTGACAGTACCGTAGTGTATGTAGTATTCCTCTACATTGCCAGCAAGCTTACGAAAGAGCCTCAACAGTTCTGTTAGCGTCTGATCTAGTACATTTAAGTTACAGTAGTGCATTAACAAATATCGATGGAGTTATAAACCAGCGCGAACAGCTAAATTGTCATATTTGGTACTCCACTAATCTCTAGGTTGTCCACAGGCATTTGTAACGTACTAAAAAAATTATTACAGTTAACGCCAGTTAGTGGACGTTCTACATATATAATTAAGCAGCTTTACAGCACCGTAGTGTATCTAGTATTACTCTACGTTGCCAGCAAGTTTACGAAAGAGCCTCAACAGTTCTGTTAGCGTCTGACCTAGTACACATAAGTTACAGTAGTGCATTAACAAATATCGATGGAGATATAAACCAGCGCGCACAGCTTCAAATTGTCATATTTGGTACTCCACAAACCTCTAGGTTGTCGATAGGCGTTTGTAACGTAGTAAAATAATATTACATGTGACGCCAGTGACTGGACGTTCTAAATGTATAATTAAGCAGCTCTACAGCACCGTAGTGTATGTAGTATTCCTCTACATTGCCAGCAAGCTTACGAAAGAGCCTCAACAGTTCTGCTAGCGTCTGATCTAGTACATTTAAGTTACAGTAGTGCATTAACAAATATCGATGGAGTTATAAACCAGCGCGAACAGCTTTAAATTGTCATATTTGGTACTCCACTAATCTCTAGGTTGTCCATAGGCATTTGTAACGTACTAAAAAAATTATTACATTTAACGCCAGTTAGTGGACGTTCTAAATATATAATTAAGCAGCTTTACAGCACCGTAGTGTATCTAGTATTCCTCTACGTTGCCAGCAAGTTTACGAAAGAGCCTCAACAGTTCTGTTAGCGTCTGACCTAGTACACATAAGTTACAGTAGTGCATTAACAAATATCGATGGAGATATAAACCAGCGCGCACAGCTTCAAATTGTCATATTTGGTACTCCACAAACCTCTAGGTTGTGGATAGGCGTTTGTAACGTAGTAAAATAATATTACATGTGACGCCAGTGACTGGACGTTCTAAAAGTATAACTAAGCAGCTCTACAGCACCGTAGTGTATGTAGTATTCCTCTACGTTGCCAGCAAGTTTACAAAAAAGCATCAAAAGTTCTGTTAGCGTCTGATCTAGTACATTTAAGTTACAGTAGTGCATTAACAAATATCGATGGAGTTATAAACCAGCGCGAACAGCTTCAAATTGTCATATTTGGTACTCCACTAACCTCTAGGTTGTCGATAGGTGTTTGTAACGTAGTAAAAAAATATTACAGGTGACGCCAATTACTGAACGTTCTAAATGTATAACTAAGCAGTTTGACAGTACCGTAGTGTATGTAGTATTCCTCTACGTTGCCAGCAAGTTTACATAAAAGCCTCAAAAGTTCTGTTAGCGTCTGATCTAGTACATTTAAGTTACAGTAATGCATTAACAAATATCGATGGAGATATAAACCAGCGCGCATAGCTTCAAATTGTCATATTTGGTACTCCACTTACCTCTAGGTTGTCGATAGGCGTTTGTAACGTAGTAAAATAATATTACATGTGACGCCAGTTACTGGACGTTCTAAATGTATAATTAAGCAGCTCTACAGCACCGTAGTGTATGTAGTTATCCTTTACGTTGCCAGCAAGTTTACAAAAGAGTCTCAAAAGTGCTGTTAGCATCTGAACTAGTACATTTAGGTTATAGAAGTGCATTGCTAAATATCGCTGGAAATTTAAACCAGCTCGCAGAGCTTTAGATTGTCATATTTGGTACTCCACCAACCTCTAGGTTGCCCACACGCCTTTGTAACGACTGGGCATATTAAAAATATAATTAAGCAGCTTTACAGCACTGTAGTGCATTTAGTATTCCTCTACGTTGCCAGCAAGTTTGTAAAAGAGCCTCAAAAGTTCTGTTAGCGTCTGATCTAGTACATATAAGTTACAATAGTGCATTAACAAATTTCGGTGAAGATATAAACCAGCGTGCACGACTTCAAATTGTCATATTTGGTACTCCACTAACCTCTAGGTTTCCTCACACGCGTTTGTAATGTAGTAAAAAAATTATTACCGTTGACGCTAACTACTGACGTATTGAAAATATAATTACGCAGCTTTACAGCATGTATTTAGTATTCCTCTACGTTGCCAGCAAGTTTGCAAAAGAGCCTCAAAAGTTCTGTTAGCGTCTCATCTAGTTAGTACATTTAAGTTACAATAGTACATTAACAGATATCGGTGGAGATATAAACCAGCGCGCACAGCTTCAAACCGTCATATTTGGTACTCCACTAATCTCTAGTTTGCCCCCATGTGCTTTTAATGTAATAAAAAGATTATTACAGTTGACGCGAACTACTGGGTGTATTTAAAATATAATTAAGCAGCTTTACAGCATCGTTGTGTATTTAGTATTCCTTTACTTGACAGCAAGTTTGCAAAAGAGTATCAAAAGTTCTGTTAGCGTCTGATCTAGTACATTTAAGTTACAGTAATGAATTAACAAATATCTGTGGAAATATGAACCAGCGCGCACAGTTTCAAATTGTCATATTTGATACTCCACTGACCTCTAGTTTGCCCTCATGTGCTTTTAACGTAGAAAAAAAATATTACAGTGACGCCAACTACTGGACGTATTAAAAATATAACTAAGCAGTTTACAGCACCGTAGTGTGTTTAGTATTCCTCTACGTTGCCAGCAAGTTTGCAAAAGAGCCTTAAAAGTTCTGTTAGCGTCGGATCTAGTACATCTAATAACAGTAGCGCATTAACAAATATCGGTGGCTATATCAACCAGCGCGCACAGCTACAAATTGTCATATTTGGTACTCCACTAACCTCTAGGTTGCCCACATGTGTTTTTAACTTAGTAAAAAATGTATTACGATTGACGCCAACTACTGGACGTATTAAAAATATAATGAAGCAGCATTACAGCACCCTAGAGTAGTTAGTGTTGCTTTACATTGTCAGCAAATTTGCAAAAGAACCTCAAAAGTTCTGTTAGCGTCTGATCTAGTACATTCAAGTTACAATAGTGCATTAACAAATTTCGGTAGAGATATAAAGCAGCTCGCACAGCTTCAAATTGTCATATTTGGTACTCCACTTTCTTCTACGTTGCCCACAAGCGTTTGTAACGTAGTCAAAACATTATTACAGTTGACGCCAACTACTGAAAGTATTAAAAATATAATTAAGCGGCGTTACAGCACCGTAGTGTATTTAGTATTCCTCTACGTTGCCAGCAAGTTTGCAAAAGAGCATCAAAAGTTCTGTTAGCGTCTGATCTAGTACATTTAAGTTACAGTAGTGCATTAAACAAATATCGATGGAGATATGAAGCAGCGCGCAAAGCTTCAAATTGTCATATTTGGTACTCCACTAACCTTAAGGTTGTCCATAGGCGCTTTTAACGTAGTAAAAAAATTATTACAGTTGACGCCAATTACTGGACGTTCTAAATATATAATTAAGCAGCTTTACAGCACCGTAGGGTATCTAGTATTCCTCTACGTTGCCTGCAAGTTTACAAAAGAGCCTCATAAGTTCTGTTAGCGTCTGATCTAGTACATTTAAGTTACAGTAGTGCATTAACAAATATCGATGGAGTTATAAACCAGCGCGCACAGCTTCAAATTGTCATATTTGGTACTCCACTAATCTCTAGGTTGTCCATAGGCGTTTGCAACGTAGTAAAAGAATTATTACAGTTGACTCCAATTACTGGACGTTCTAAATATATAATTAAGCAGCTTTACAGCACCGTAGTGTATTTAGTATTCCTCTACGTTGCCAGCAAGATTATAAAAGAGCCTCAAAAGATCTGCTAGCGTCTGATCTAGTACATTTAATTACAGTAGTGCATTAACAAATATCGATGGAGTTATAAACCAGCGCTAACAGCTTCAAATTGTCATATTTGGTACTCCACTAACCTCTAGGTTGTCGATAGGTGTTTGTAACGTAGTAAAAAAATATTAC
Source organism: Agriotes lineatus (assembly GCA_940337035.1). NCBI lineage: Eukaryota > Metazoa > Arthropoda > Insecta > Coleoptera > Elateridae > Agriotes > Agriotes lineatus. The sequence continues at coordinate 17,626 of CALNHX010002591.1, read as the reverse complement.
AGGTGACGCCAATTACTGAATGTTCTAAATGTATAACTAAGCAGTTTGACAGCACCGTAGTATATCTAGTATTCCTCTACGTTGCCAGCAAGTTTACAAAAAAGCCTCAAAAGTTCTGTTAACGTCTGATCTAGTACATTTAAGTTACAGTAGTGCATTAACAAATATCGGTGGAGATATGAAACAGCGGGAAAAGCTTCAAATTGTCATATTTGGTACTCCACTAATCTCTAGGTTGTCCATAGGCGTTTGCAACGTAGTAAAAGAATTATTACAGTTGACTCCAATTACTGGACGTTCTAAATATATAATTAAGCAGCTTTACAGCACCGTAGTGTACCTAGTATTCCTCTACGTTGCCAGCAAGATTATAAAAGAGCCTCAAAAGATCTGCTAGCGTCTGATCTAGTACATTTAAGTACAGTAGTGCATTAACAAATATCGATGGAGTTGTAAACCAGCGCGAACAGCTTTAAATTGTCATATTTGGTACTCCACTAACCTCTAGGTTGTCGATAGGCGTTTGTAACGTAGTAAAATAATATTACATGTGACGCCAGTGACTGGACGTTCTAAATGTATAATTAAGCAGCTCTACAGCACCGTAGTGTATGTAGTATTCCTCTACGTTGCCAGCAAGTTTACAAAAAAGCCTCAAAAGTTCTGTTAGCGTCTGATCTAGTACATTTAAGTTACAGTAGTTCATTAACAAATATCGATGGAGTTATAAACCAGCGCGAACAGCTTCAAATTGTCATATTTTGTACTCCACTAACCTCTAGGTTGTCGATAGGTGCTGGTAACGTAGTAAAAAAAAATTACAGGTGACGTCAATTACTGGACGTTCTAAATATATAATTAAGCAGCTTTACAGCACCGTAGTGTAATTAGTATTCCTCTACGTTGCCAGCAAGATTACAAAAGAGCCTCAAAAGATCTGTTAGCGTCTGATCTAGTACATTTAAGTTACAGAAGTGCATTAACAAATATCGATGGAGTTATAAACCAGCGCGAACAGCTTTAAATTGTCATATTTGGTACTCCACTAATCTCTAGGTTGTCCACAGGCATTTGTAACGTACTAAAAAAATTATTACAGTTAACGCCAGTTAGTGGACGTTCTACATATATAATTAAGCAGCTTTACAGCACCGTAGTGTATCTAGTATTACTCTACGTTGCCAGCAAGTTTACGAAAGAGCCTCAACAGTTCTGTTAGCGTCTGACCTAGTACACATAAGTTACAGTAGTGCATTAACAAATATCGATGGAGATATAAACCAGCGCGCACAGCTTCAAATTGTCATATTTGGTACTCCACAAACCTCTAGGTTGTCGATAGGCGTTTGTAACGTAGTAAAATAATATTACATGTGACGCCAGTGACTGGACGTTCTAAATGTATAATTAAGCAGCTCTACAGCACCGTAGTGTATGTAGTATTCCTCTACGTTGCCAGCAAGTTTACAAAAAAGCCTCAAAAGTTCTGTTAGCGTCTGATCTAGTACATTTAAGTTACAGTAGTGCATTAACAAATATCGATGGAGTTATAAACCAGCGCGAACAGCTTCAAATTGTCATATTTGGTACTCCACTAACTTCTAGGTTGTCCATAGGTGTTTGTAACGTAGTAAAAAAATATTACAGGTGACGCCAATTACTGAACGTTCTAAATGTATAACTAAGCAGTTTGACAGTACCGTAGTGTATGTAGTATTCCTCTGCGTTGCCAGCAAGTTTACAAAAAAGCCTCAAAAGTTCTGTTAGCGTCTGATCTAGTACATTTAAGTTACAGTAATGCATTAACAAATATCGATGGAGATATAAACCAGCGCGCATAGCTTCAAATTGTCATATTTGGTACTGCACTTACCTCTAGGTTGTCGATAGGCGTTTGTAACGTAGTAAAATAATATTACATGTGACGCCAGTTACTGGACGTTTTAAATGTATAATTAAGCAGCTCTACAGCACCGTAGTGTATGTAGTATTCCTTTACGTTGCCAGCAAGTTTACAAAAAAGCCTCAAAAGTTCTGTTAGCGTCTGAGCTAGTACATTTAAGTTACAGTAATGCATTAACAAATATCGATGGAGATATAAACCAGCGCGCATAGCTTCAAATTGTCATATTTGGTACTCCACTTACCTCTAGGTTGTCGATAGGCGTTTGTAACGTAGTAAAATAATAATACATGTGACGCCAGTTACTGGACGTTTTAAATGTATAATTAAGCAGCTCTACAGCACCGTAGCGTATGTAGTATTCCTTTACGTTGCCAGCAAAGTTACAAAAAAGCTTCAAAAGTTCTGTTAGCGTCTGAGCTAGTACATTTAAGTTACAGTAATGCATTAACAAATATCGATGGAGATATAAACCAGCGCGCACAGCTTTAAATTGTCATATTTGGTACTCCACTAACCTCTAGGTTGTCGATAGGCGTTTGTAACGTAGTAAAATAATATTACAGGTGACGCCAGTTACTGGACGTTCTAAATGTATAATTAAGCAGCTCTACAGCACCGTAGTGTATGTAGTATTCCTCTACGTTGCCAGCAAGTTTACAAAAAAGCCTCAAAAGTTCTGTTAGCGTCTGATCTAGTACATTTAAGTTACAGTAAAGCATTAACAAATATCGATGGAGTTATAAACCAGCGCGCACAGCTTCAAATTGTCATATTTGGTACTCCACTATCCTCTCGGTTGTCGATAAGCGTTTATAACGTCGTACAAAAATGATTACAGTTAACGCAAGTTACTGGACGTTCTAAATGTATAATTAAGCAGCTTTACAGCACCGTAGTATATCTAGTATTCTTCTACGTTGCAAGCAAGTTTAGAAAAGTGCCTCAAAAGTTCTGTTAACGTCTGGTCTAGTACATTTAAGTTACAGTAGTGCATTAACAAATATCGGTGGAGATATGAAACAGCGCGAAAAGCTTCAAATTGTCATATTTGGTACTCCACTAATCTCTAGGTTGTCCATAGGCGTTTGCAACGTAGTAGAAGAATTATTACAGTTGACGCCAATTACTGGACGTTGTAAATATATAATTAAGCAGCTTTACAGCACCGTAGTATATCTAGTATTCCTCTACGTTGCCAGCAAGTTTACAAAAGTGCCTCAAAAGTTCTGTTAACGTTTGATCTAGTACATTTAAGTTACAGTAGTGCATTAGCAAATATCGGTGGAGATATGAAACAGCGCGAAAAGCTTCAAATTGTCATATTTGGTACTCCACTAACCTCTAGGTTGTCCATAGGCGTTTGCAACGTAGTTAAAGAATTATTACAGTTGACTTCAATTACCGGACGTTCTAAATATATAATTAAGCAGCTTTACAGCACCGTAGTATATCTAGTATTCCTCTACGTTGCCAGCAAGTTTACAAAAGTGCCTCAAAAGTTCTGTTAACGTTTGATCTAGTACATTTAAGTTACAGTAGTGCATTAACAAATATCGATGGAGTTATAAACCAGCGCTAACAACTTTAAATTGTTATATTTGGTACTCCACTAACCTCTAGGTTGTCGATAGGCGTTTGTAACGTAGTAAAATAATATTACAGGTGACGCCAGTTACTGGACGTTCTAAATGTATAATTAAGCAGCTCTACAGCACCGTAGTGTATGTAGTATTCCTCTACGTTGCCAGCAAGTTTACAAAAAAGCCTCAAAAGTTCTGTTAGCGTCTGATCTAGTACATTTAAGTTGCAGTAATGCATTAACAAATATCGATGGAGATATAAACCAGCGCGCATAGCTTCAAATTGTCATATTTGGTACTGCACTAACCTCTAGGTTGTCGATAGGCGTTTGTAACGTAGTAAAAAAATTTTACAGGTGACGCCAGTTACTGGACGTTCTAAATGTACAATTAAGCAGCTCTACAGCACCGTAGTGTAAGTAGTATTCCTCTACATTGCCAGTAAGCTTACGAAAGAGCCTCAAAAGTTCTGTTAGCGTCTGATCTATTACATTTAAGTTACAGTAATGTATTAATAAATATCGGTGGTAATATAAACCAGCGCGCACAGCTTCAAATTGTCATATTTGGTGCTCCACTAACTTCTAGGTTGTCAATAGGCGTTTGTAACGTGGTAAAAAAATTATTACAGTTGACGCCAATTACTGAACGTTCTAAATGTATAATTAAGCTGCTTTACAGCACCGTAGTGTATGTAGTATTCCTCTACGTTGCCAGCAAGTTTACAAAAGAGCCCCAAAACTTCTGTTAGCGTCTGATCTAGTACATTTAAGTTACAGTAGTGCATTAACAAATATCAATGGAGATATGAACCAGCGCGCACAGCTTCAAATTGTCATATTTGGTACTCCACTAACCTCTAGGTTGTCAATAGGCGTTTGTACGTAGTAAATAAATTAGTACAGTTGACGACAATTACTGGACGTTCTAAATATATAATTAAGCACCTTTACAGCAAAGTAGTGTATTTAGTATTCCTCTACGTTGCCAGCAAGTTTACAAAAGAGCCCCAAAACTTCTGTTAGCGTCTGATCTAGTACATTTAAGTTACAGTAGTGCATTAACAAATATCAATGGAGATATGAACCAGCGCGCACAGCTTCAAATTGTCATATTTGGTACTCCACTAACCTTAAGGTTGTCCATATGCATTTTTAACGTAGTAAAAAAATTATTTCAGTTGACGCCAATTACTGGACGTTGTAAATATATAATTAAGCAGCTTTACAGCACCGTAGTATATCTAGTATTCCTCTACGTTGCCAGCAAGTTTACAAAAGTGCCTCAAAAGTTCTGTTAGCGTCTGATCTAGTACATTTAAGTTACAGTAGTGCATTAACAAATATCGATGGAGTTATAAACCAGCGCGAACAGCTTTAAATTGTCATATTTGGTACTCCACTAATTTCTAGGTTGTCCATAGGCATTTGTAACTTACTAAAAAAATTATTACAGTTAACGCCAGTTAGTGGACGTTCTAAATATATAATTAAGCAGCTTTACAGCACCGTAGTGTATCTAGTATTCCTCTACGTTGCCAGCAAGTTTACGAAAGAGCCTCAACAGTTCTGTTAGCGTCTGACCTAGTACACATAAGTTACAGTAGTGCATTAACAAATATCGATGGAGATATAAACCAGCGCGCACAGCTTCAAATTGTCATATTTGGTACTCCACTAACCTCTAGGTTGTCGATAGGCGTTTGTAACGTAGTAAAATAATATTACATGTGACGCCAGTGACTGGACGTTCTAAATGTATAATTAAGCAGCTCTACAGCACCGTAGTGTATGTAGTATTCCTCTACGTTGCCAGCAAGTTTACAAAAAAGCTTCAAAAGTTCTGTTAGCGTCTGATCTAGTACATTTAAGTTACAGTAGTGCATTAACAAATATCGATGGAGTTATAAACCAGCGCGAACAGCTTCAAATTGTCATATTTGGTACTCCACTAACCTCTAGGTTGTCGATAGGTGTTTGTAACGTAGTAAAAAAATATTACAGGTGACGCCAATTACTGAACGTTCTAAATGTATAACTAAGCAGTTTGACAGCACCGTAGTATATCTAGTATTCCTCTACGTTGCCAGCAAGTTTACAAAAGTGCCTCAAAAGTTCTGTTAGCGTCTGATCTAGTACATTTAAGTTACAGTAGTGCATTAACAAATATCGATGGAGTTATAAACCAGCGCGCACAGCTTCAAATTGTCATATTTGGTACTCCACTATCCTCTAGGTTGTCGATAAGCGTTTGCAACGTTGTACAAAAATGATTACAGTTAACGCCAGTTACTGGACGTTCTAAATGTATAATTAAGCAGCTTTACAGCACCGTAGTATATCTAGTATTCCTCTACGTTGCCAGCAAGTTTACAAAAGTGCCTCAAAAGTTCTGTTAACGTCTGATTTAGTACATTTAAGTTACAGTAGTGCATTAACAAATATCGGTGGAGATATGAAACAGCGCAAAAGGCTTCAAATTGTCATACTTGGTACTCCACTAATCTCTAGGTTGTCCATAGGCGTTTGCAACGTAGTAAAAGAATTATTACAGTTGACGCCAATTACTGGACGTTGTAAATATATAATTAAGCAGCTTTACAGCACCGTAGTATATCTAGTATTCCTCTACGTTGCCAGCAAGTTTACAAAAGTGCCTCAAAAGTTCTGTTAACGTCTGATCTAGTACATTTAAGTTACAGTAGTGCATTAACAAATATCGGTGGAGATATGAAACAGCGCGAAAAGCTTTAAATTGTCATATTTGGTACTCCACTAATCTCTAGGTTGTCCATAGGTGTTTGCAACGTAGTAAAAGAATTATTACAGTTGACTCCTATTACTGGACGTTCTAAATATATAATTAAGCAGCTTTACAGCACCGTAGTGTACCTAGTATTCCTCTACGTTGCCAGCAAGATTACAAACGAGCTTCAAAAGATCTGTTAGCGTCTGATCTAGTACATTTAAGTTACAGTAGTGCATTAACAAATATCGATGGAGTTATAAACCAGCGCGAACAGCTTTAAATTGTCATATTTGGTACTCCACTAATCTCTAGGTTGTCCATAGGCATTTGTAACGTACTAAAAAAATTATTACAGTTAACGCCAGTTAGTGGACGTTCTAAATATATAATTAAGCAGCTTTACAGCACCGTAGTGTATCTAGTATTCCTCTACGTTGCCAGCAAGTTTACGAAAGAGCCTCAACAGTTCTGTTAGCGTCTGACCTAGTACACATAAGTTACAGTAGTGCATTAACAAATATCGATGGAGATATAAACCAGCGCGCACAGCTTCAAATTGTCATATTTGGTACTCCACAAACCTCTAGGTTGTGGATAGGCGTTTGTAACGTAGTAAAATAATATTACATGTGACGCCAGTGACTGGACGTTCTAAATGTATAATTAAGCAGCTCTACAGCACCGTAGTGTATGTAGTATTCCTCTACGTTGCCAGCAAGTTTACAAAAAAGCATCAAAAGTTCTGTTAGCGTCTGATCTAGTACATTTAAGTTACAGTAGTGCATTAACAAATATCGATGGAGTTATAAACCAGCGCGAACAGCTTCAAATTGTCATATTTGGTACTCCACTAACCTCTAGGTTGTCGATAGGTGTTTGTAACGTAGTAAAAAAATATTACAGGTGACGCCAATTACTGAACGTTCTAAATGTATAACTAAGCAGTTTGACAGTACCGTAGTGTATGTAGTATTCCTCTACGTTGCCAGCAAGTTTACAAAAAAGCCTCAAAAGTTCTGTTAGCGTCTGACCTAGTACATTTAAGTTACAGTAATGCATTAACAAATATCGATGGAGATATAAACCAGCGCGCATAGCTTCAAATTGTCATATTTGGTACTCCACTTACCTCTAGGTTGTCGATAGGCGTTTGTAACGTAGTAAAATAATATTACATGTGACGCCAGTTACTGGACGTTCTAAATGTATAATTAAGCAGCTCTACAGCACCGTAGTGTATGTAACGGGTGTTCATAAACAGTCGTCATCCCAGTTGCTTTGAAAAACAAAATGTTATGTCTTTGATTAATTCGTGCAACACAATGAAACGTCATTGAGTACTGTCATAGCACATTTTTTCTCAATTTTAATAGACATACGTTTCTGAAGTCAAAACCTACTGGGATGACGACTGTTTATGAACACCCGTTAGTTATCCTTTACGTTACCAGCAAGTTTACAAAAAGCCTCAAAAGTTCTGTTAGCGTCTGATCTAGTACATTTAAGTTACAGTAATGCATTAACAAATATCGATGGAGATATAAACCAGCGCGCACAGCTTCAAATTGTCATATTTGGTACTCCACTAACCTCTAGGTTGTCGATAGGCGTTTGTAACGTAGTAAAAAAATATTACAGGTGACGCCAGTTACTGGACGTTCTAAATGTATAATTAAGCAGCTCTACAGCACCCTAGTGTACGTAGTATTCCTCTACATTGCCAGCAAGCTTACGAAAGAGCTTCAACAGTTCTGTTAGCGTCTGATCTAGTACTTTTAAGATACAGTAGTGCATTAATAAATATCGGTGGAGATATAAACCAGCGCGCACAGCTTCAAATTGTAATATTTGGTACTCCACTAACCTCTAGGTTGTTGATAGGCGTTGGTAACGTCGTAAAAAAATTATTTCAGTTGACGCCAATTACTGGACGTTCTAAATGTATAACTAAGCAGCTTTGCAGCACCGTAGTGTATTTAGTATTTCTCTACGTTGCCAGCAAGTTTGCAAAAGAGCCTCAAAAGATCTGTTAGCGTCTGATCTAGTACATTTAAGTTACAGTAGTGCATTAACAAATATCGATGGAATTATAAACCAGCGCGCACAGCTTCAAATTGTCATATTTGGTACTCCACTATCCTCTAGGTTGTCGATAAGCGTTTGTAACGTCGTACAAAAACTATTACAGTTGACGCCAGTTACTGGACGTTCTAAATGTATAATTAAGCAGCTTTACAGCACCGTAGTATATCTAGTATTCCTCTACGTTGCCAGCAAGTTTACAAAAGTGCCTCAAAAGTTCTGTTAACGTCTGATCTAGTACATTTAAGTTACAGTAGTGCATTAACAAATATCGGTGGAGATATGAAACAGCGCGAAAAGCTTCAAATTGTCATATTTGGTACTCCACTAATCTCTAGGTTGTCCATAGGCGTTTGCAACGTAGTAAAAGAATTATTACAGTTGACTCCAATTACTGGACGTTCTAAATATATAATTAAGCAGCTTTACAGCACCGTAGTGTACTTAGTATTCCTCTACGTTGCCAGCAAGATTACAAAAGAGCCTCAAAAGATCTGTAAGCGCTGATCTAGTACATTTAAGTTACAGTAGTGCATTAACAAATATCGATGGAGTTATAAACCAGCGCGAACAGCTTTAAATTGTCATATTTTGTACTCCACTAACCTCTAGGTTGTCGATAGGCGTTTGTAACGTAGTAAAATAATATTACAGGTGACGCCAGTTACTGGACGTTCTAAATGTATAATTAAGCAGCTCTACAGCACCGTAGTGTATGTAGTATTCCTCTACGTTGCCAGCAAGTTTACAAAAGTGCCTCAAAAGTTCTGTTAACGTCTGATCTAGTACATTTAAGTTACAGTAGTGCATTAACAAATATCGGTGGAGATATGAAACAGCGCGAAAAGCTTTAAATTGTCATATTTGGTACTCCACTAATCTCTAGGTTGTCCATAGGCGTTTGCAACGTAGTAAAAGAATTATTACAGTTGACTCCAATTACTGGACGTTCTAAATATATAATTAAGCAGCTTTACAGCACCGTAGTGTACTTAGTATTCCTCTACGTTGCCAGCAAGATTACAAAAGAGCCTCAAAAGATCTGTTAGCGTCTGATCTAGTACATTTAAGTTACAGTAGTGAATTAACAAATATCGATGGAGTTATAATTCAGCGCGAACAGCTTTAAATTGCCATAATTGGTACTCCACTAACCTCTAGGTTGTCGATAGGCGTTTGTAACGTAGTAAATTAATATTACAGGTGACGCCAGTTACTGGACGTTCTAAATGTATAATTAAGCAGCTCTACAGCACCGTAGTGTATGTAGTATTCCTCTACGTTGCCAGCAAGTTTACAAAAAAGCCTCAAAAGTTCTGTTAGCGTCTGATCTAGTACATTTAAGTTACAGTAATGCATTAACAAATATCGATGGAGATATAAACCAGCGCGCACAGCTTCAAATTGTCATATTTGGTACTGCACTAACCTCTAGGTTGTCGATAGGCGTTTGTAACGTAGTAAAAAAATATTACAGGTGACGCCAGTTACTGGACGTTCTAAATGTATAATTAAGCAGCTCTACAGCACCCTAGTGTACGTAGTATTCCTCTACATTGCCAGCAAGCTTACGAAAGAGCTTCAACAGTTCTGTTAGCGTCTGATCTAGTACTTTTAAGATACAGTAGTGCATTAATAAATATCGGTGGAGATATAAACCAGCGCGCACAGCTTCAAATTGTAATATTTGGTACTCCACTAACCTCTAGGTTGTTGATAGGCGTTGGTAACGTCGTAAAAAAATTATTTCAGTTGACGCCAATTACTGGACGTTCTAAATGTATAACTAAGCAGCTTTGCAGCACCGTAGTGTATTTAGTATTTCTCTACGTTGCCAGCAAGTTTGCAAAAGAGCCTCAAAAGATCTGTTAGCGTCTGATCTAGTACATTTAAGTTACAGTAGTGCATTAACAAATATCGATGGAATTATAAACCAGCGCGCACAGCTTCAAATTGTCATATTTGGTACTCCACTATCCTCTAGGTTGTCGATAAGCGTTTGTAACGTCGTACAAAAACTATTACAGTTGACGCCAGTTACTGGACGTTCTAAATGTATAATTAAGCAGCTTTACAGCACCGTAGTATATCTAGTATTCCTCTACGTTGCCAGCAAGTTTACAAAAGTGCCTCAAAAGTTCTGTTAACGTCTGATCTAGTACATTTAAGTTACAGTAGTGCATTAACAAATATCGGTGGAGATATGAAACAGCGCGAAAAGCTTCAAATTGTCATATTTGGTACTCCACTAATCTCTAGGTTGTCCATAGGCGTTTGCAACGTAGTAAAAGAATTATTACAGTTGACTCCAATTACTGGACGTTCTAAATGTATAATTAAGCAGCTTTACAGCACCGTAGTATATCTAGTATTCCTCTACGTTGCCAGCAAGTTTACAAAAGTGCCTCAAAAGTTCTGTTAACGTCTGATCTAGTACATTTAAGTTACAGTAGTGCATTAACAAATATCGATGGAGTTATAAACCAGCGCGAACAGCTTTAAATTGTCATATTTTGTACTCCACTAACCTCTAGGTTGTCGATAGGCGTTTGTAACGTAGTAAAATAATATTACAGGTGACGCCAGTTACTGGACGTTCTAAATGTATAATTAAGCAGCTCTACAGCACCGTAGTGTATGTAGTATTCCTCTACGTTGCCAGCAAGTTTACAAAAGTGCCTCAAAAGTTCTGTTAACGTCTGATCTAGTACATTTAAGTTACAGTAGTGCATTAACAAATATCGGTGGAGATATGAAACAGCGCGAAAAGCTTTAAATTGTCATATTTGGTACTCCACTAATCTCTAGGTTGTCCATAGGCGTTTGCAACGTAGTAAAAGAATTATTACAGTTGACTCCAATTACTGGACGTTCTAAATATATAATTAAGCAGCTTTACAGCACCGTAGTGTACTTAGTATTCCTCTACGTTGCCAGCAAGATTACAAAAGAGCCTCAAAAGATCTGTTAGCGTCTGATCTAGTACATTTAAGTTACAGTAGTGAATTAACAAATATCGATGGAGTTATAATTCAGCGCGAACAGCTTTAAATTGCCATAATTGGTACTCCACTAACCTCTAGGTTGTCGATAGGCGTTTGTAACGTAGTAAATTAATATTACAGGTGACGCCAGTTACTGGACGTTCTAAATGTATAATTAAGCAGCTCTACAGCACCGTAGTGTATGTAACGGGTGTTCATAAACAGTCGTCATCCCAGTTGCTTTGAAAAACAAAATGTTATGTCTTTGATTAATTCGTGCAACACAATGAAACGTCATTGAGTACTGTCATAGCACATTTTTTCTCAATTTTAATAGACATACGTTTCTGAAGTCAAAACCTACTGGGATGACGACTGTTTATGAACACCCGTTAGTTATCCTTTACGTTACCAGCAAGTTTACAAAAAGCCTCAAAAGTTCTGTTAGCGTCTGATCTAGTACATTTAAGTTACAGTAATGCATTAACAAATATCGATGGAGATATAAACCAGCGCGCACAGCTTCAAATTGTCATATTTGGTACTCCACTAACCTCTAGGTTGTCGATAGGCGTTTGTAACGTAGTAAAAAAATATTACAGGTGACGCCAGTTACTGGACGTTCTAAATGTATAATTAAGCAGCTCTACAGCACCCTAGTGTACGTAGTATTCCTCTACATTGCCAGCAAGCTTACGAAAGAGCTTCAACAGTTCTGTTAGCGTCTGATCTAGTACTTTTAAGATACAGTAGTGCATTAATAAATATCGGTGGAGATATAAACCAGCGCGCACAGCTTCAAATTGTAATATTTGGTACTCCACTAACCTCTAGGTTGTTGATAGGCGTTGGTAACGTCGTAAAAAAATTATTTCAGTTGACGCCAATTACTGGACGTTCTAAATGTATAACTAAGCAGCTTTGCAGCACCGTAGTGTATTTAGTATTTCTCTACGTTGCCAGCAAGTTTGCAAAAGAGCCTCAAAAGATCTGTTAGCGTCTGATCTAGTACATTTAAGTTACAGTAGTGCATTAACAAATATCGATGGAATTATAAACCAGCGCGCACAGCTTCAAATTGTCATATTTGGTACTCCACTATCCTCTAGGTTGTCGATAAGCGTTTGTAACGTCGTACAAAAACTATTACAGTTGACGCCAGTTACTGGACGTTCTAAATGTATAATTAAGCAGCTTTACAGCACCGTAGTATATCTAGTATTCCTCTACGTTGCCAGCAAGTTTACAAAAGTGCCTCAAAAGTTCTGTTAACGTCTGATCTAGTACATTTAAGTTACAGTAGTGCATTAACAAATATCGGTGGAGATATGAAACAGCGCGAAAAGCTTCAAATTGTCATATTTGGTACTCCACTAATCTCTAGGTTGTCCATAGGCGTTTGCAACGTAGTAAAAGAATTATTACAGTTGACTCCAATTACTGGACGTTCTAAATATATAATTAAGCAGCTTTACAGCACCGTAGTGTACTTAGTATTCCTCTACGTTGCCAGCAAGATTACAAAAGAGCCTCAAAAGATCTGTAAGCGCTGATCTAGTACATTTAAGTTACAGTAGTGCATTAACAAATATCGATGGAGTTATAAACCAGCGCGAACAGCTTTAAATTGTCATATTTTGTACTCCACTAACCTCTAGGTTGTCGATAGGCGTTTGTAACGTAGTAAAATAATATTACAGGTGACGCCAGTTACTGGACGTTCTAAATGTATAATTAAGCAGCTCTACAGCACCGTAGTGTATGTAGTATTCCTCTACGTTGCCAGCAAGTTTACAAAAGTGCCTCAAAAGTTCTGTTAACGTCTGATCTAGTACATTTAAGTTACAGTAGTGCATTAACAAATATCGGTGGAGATATGAAACAGCGCGAAAAGCTTTAAATTGTCATATTTGGTACTCCAGTAATCTCTAGGTTGTCCATAGCGTTTGCAACGTAGTAAAAGAATTATTACAGTTGACTCCAATTACTGGACGTTCTAAATATATAATTAAGCAGCTTTACAGCACCGTAGTGTACTTAGTATTCCTCTACGTTGCCAGCAAGATTACAAAAGAGCCTCAAAAGATCTGTTAGCGTCTGATCTAGTACATTTAAGTTACAGTAGTGAATTAACAAATATCGATGGAGTTATAATTCAGCGCGAACAGCTTTAAATTGCCATAATTGGTACTCCACTAACCTCTAGGTTGTCGATAGGCGTTTGTAACGTAGTAAATTAATATTACAGGTGACGCCAGTTACTGGACGTTCTAAATGTATAATTAAGCAGCTCTACAGCACCGTAGTGTATGTAGTATTCCTCTACGTTGCCAGCAAGTTTACAAAAAAGCCTCAAAAGTTCTGTTAGCGTCTGATCTAGTACATTTAAGTTACAGTAATGCATTAACAAATATCGATGGAGATATAAACCAGCGCGCACAGCTTCAAATTGTCATATTTGGTACTGCACTAACCTCTAGGTTGTCGATAGGCGTTTGTAACGTAGTAAAAAAATATTACAGGTGACGCCAGTTACTGGACGTTCTAAATGTATAATTAAGCAGCTCTACAGCACCCTAGTGTACGTAGTATTCCTCTACATTGCCAGCAAGCTTACGAAAGAGCTTCAACAGTTCTGTTAGCGTCTGATCTAGTACTTTTAAGATACAGTAGTGCATTAATAAATATCGGTGGAGATATAAACCAGCGCGCACAGCTTCAAATTGTAATATTTGGTACTCCACTAACCTCTAGGTTGTTGATAGGCGTTGGTAACGTCGTAAAAAAATTATTTCAGTTGACGCCAATTACTGGACGTTCTAAATGTATAACTAAGCAGCTTTGCAGCACCGTAGTGTATTTAGTATTTCTCTACGTTGCCAGCAAGTTTGCAAAAGAGCCTCAAAAGATCTGTTAGCGTCTGATCTAGTACATTTAAGTTACAGTAGTGCATTAACAAATATCGATGGAATTATAAACCAGCGCGCACAGCTTCAAATTGTCATATTTGGTACTCCACTATCCTCTAGGTTGTCGATAAGCGTTTGTAACGTCGTACAAAAACTATTACAGTTGACGCCAGTTACTGGACGTTCTAAATGTATAATTAAGCAGCTTTACAGCACCCGTAGTATATCTAGTATTCCTCTACGTTGCCAGCAAGTTTACAAAAGTGCCTCAAAAGTTCTGTTAACGTCTGATCTAGTACATTTAAGTTACAGTAGTGCATTAACAAATATCGGTGGAGATATGAAACAGCGCGAAAAGCTTCAAATTGTCATATTTGGTACTCCACTAATCTCTAGGTTGTCCATAGGCGTTTGCAACGTAGTAAAAGAATTATTACAGTTGACTCCAATTACTGGACGTTCTAATGTATAATTAAGCAGCTTTACAGCACCGTAGTATATCTAGTATTCCTCTACGTTGCAGCAAGTTTACAAAAGTGCCTCAAAAGTTCTGTTAACGTCTGATCTAGTACATTTAAGTTACAGTAGTGCATTAACAAATATCGATGGAGTTATAAACCAGCGCGAACAGCTTTAAATTGTCATATTTTGTACTCCACTAACCTCTAGGTTGTCGATAGGCGTTTGTAACGTAGTAAAATAATATTACAGGTGACGCCAGTTACTGGACGTTCTAAATGTATAATTAAGCAGCTCTACAGCACCGTAGTGTATGTAGTATTCCTCTACGTTGCCAGCAAGTTTACAAAAGTGCCTCAAAGTTCTGTTAACGTCTGATCTAGTACATTTAAGTTACAGTAGTGCATTAACAAATATCGGTGGAGATATGAAACAGCGCGAAAAGCTTTAAATTGTCATATTTGGTACTCCACTAATCTCTAGGTTGTCCATAGGCGTTTGCAACGTAGTAAAAGAATTATTACAGTTGACTCCAATTACTGGACGTTCTAAATATATAATTAAGCAGCTTTACAGCACCGTAGTGTACTTAGTATTCCTCTACGTTGCCAGCAAGATTACAAAAGAGCCTCAAAGATCTGTTAGCGTCTGATCTAGTACATTTAAGTTACAGTAGTGAATTAACAAATATCGATGGAGTTATAATTCAGCGCGAACAGCTTTAAATTGCCATAATTGGTACTCCACTAACCTCTAGGTTGTCGATAGGCGTTTGTAACGTAGTAAATTAATATTACAGGTGACGCCAGTTACTGGACGTTCTAAATGTATAATTAAGCAGCTCTACAGCACCGTAGTGTATGTAGTATTCCTCTACGTTGCCAGCAAGTTTACAAAAAAGCCTCAAAAGTTCTGTTAACGTCTGATCTAGTACATTTAAGTTACAGTAGTGCATTAACAAATATCGGTGGAGATATGAAACAGCGCGAAAAGCTTTAAATTGTCATATTTGGTACTCCACTAATCTCTAGGTTGTCCATAGGCGTTTGCAACGTAGTAAAAGAATTATTACAGTTGAGACTCCAATTACTGGACGTTCTAAATATATAATTAAGCAGCTTTACAGCACCGTAGTGTACTTAGTATTCCTCTACGTTGCCAGCAAGATTACAAAAGAGCCTCAAAAGATCTGTTAGCGTCTGATCTAGTACATTTAAGTTACAGTAGTGAATTAACAAATATCGATGGAGTTATAATTCAGCGCGAACAGCTTTAAATTGCCATAATTGGTACTCCACTAACCTCTAGGTTGTCGATAGGCGTTTGTAACGTAGTAAATTAATATTACAGGTGACGCCAGTTACTGACGTTCTAAATGTATAATTAAGCAGCTCTACAGCACCGTAGTGTATGTAACGGGTGTTCATAAACAGTCGTCATCCCAGTTGCTTTGAAAAACAAAATGTTATGTCTTTGATTAATTCGTGCAACACAATGAAACGTCATTGAGTACTGTCATAGCACATTTTTTCTCAATTTTAATAGACATACGTTTCTGAAGTCAAAACCTACTGGGATGACGACTGTTTATGAACACCCGTTAGTTATCCTTTACGTTACCAGCAAGTTTACAAAAAGCCTCAAAAGTTCTGTTAGCGTCTGATCTAGTACATTTAAGTTACAGTAATGCATTAACAAATATCGATGGAGATATAAACCAGCGCGCACAGCTTCAAATTGTCATATTTGGTACTCCACTAACCTCTAGGTTGTCGATAGGCGTTTGTAACGTAGTAAAAAAATATTACAGGTGACGCCAGTTACTGGACGTTCTAAATGTATAATTAAGCAGCTCTACAGCACCCTAGTGTACGTAGTATTCCTCTACATTGCCAGCAAGCTTACGAAAGAGCTTCAACAGTTCTGTTAGCGTCTGATCTAGTACTTTTAAGATACAGTAGTGCATTAATAAATATCGGTGGAGATATAAACCAGCGCGCACAGCTTCAAATTGTAATATTTGGTACTCCACTAACCTCTAGGTTGTTGATAGGCGTTGGTAACGTCGTAAAAAAATTATTTCAGTTGACGCCAATTACTGGACGTTCTAAATGTATAACTAAGCAGCTTTGCAGCACCGTAGTGTATTTAGTATTTCTCTACGTTGCCAGCAAGTTTGCAAAAGAGCCTCAAAAGATCTGTTAGCGTCTGATCTAGTACATTTAAGTTACAGTAGTGCATTAACAAATATCGATGGAATTATAAACCAGCGCGCACAGCTTCAAATTGTCATATTTGGTACTCCACTATCCTCTAGGTTGTCGATAAGCGTTTGTAACGTCGTACAAAAACTATTACAGTTGACGCCAGTTACTGGACGTTCTAAATGTATAATTAAGCAGCTTTACAGCACCGTAGTATATCTAGTATTCCTCTACGTTGCCAGCAAGTTTACAAAAGTGCCTCAAAAGTTCTGTTAACGTCTGATCTAGTACATTTAAGTTACAGTAGTGCATTAACAAATATCGGTGGAGATATGAAACAGCGCGAAAAGCTTCAAATTGTCATATTTGGTACTCCACTAATCTCTAGGTTGTCCATAGGCGTTTGCAACGTAGTAAAAGAATTATTACAGTTGACTCCAATTACTGGACGTTCTAAATATATAATTAAGCAGCTTTACAGCACCGTAGTGTACTTAGTATTCCTCTACGTTGCCAGCAAGATTACAAAAGAGCCTCAAAAGATCTGTAAGCGCTGATCTAGTACATTTAAGTTACAGTAGTGCATTAACAAATATCGATGGAGTTATAACCAGCGCGAACAGCTTTAAATTGTCATATTTTGTACTCCACTAACCTCTAGGTTGTCGATAGGCGTTTGTAACGTAGTAAAATAATATTACAGGTGACGCAGTTACTGGACGTTCTAAATGTATAATTAAGCAGCTCTACAGCA